>NNCF01127410.1:572332-607397 GCA_002313205.1 Laupala kohalensis | reverse complement strand
TAATTTTCACCGATTCTAATTCATGACATAAATTCAGAGTATATTATTTTACTTTCCCCGATTTTTTATTATTCTCGTAATATTTCTAAGTGCGTTTGTCCTTATATAACCGAGTTATCTGAAAATAATATTCGGCAGCCCTTGTCGTAACGATAGGATGAGAAGTAAAGTTTTATTTATTTGAATATTTTTAATGAATTTCTCTCCATACCTTTACTGCAACTGCGACATTTTGCAGAGTACAAAATTCTTGTGGTCTGACATTAATTTTAATAATCTGTTCATCTAATTGTATTGTTACCATGTGTATTGTGGCCTCTTCGTGGATTTATTTGTAAAAATAGTTGACCTTAATTCAATAGAGTTGTTGCCACGAAAGCAAAGCCAAACTCTCATGATTTTGTTAAATACTAGGAAAACAACTTGCAGTCATTTACTGCTGATTAAGAAAAATAAAATAAAAATGAAGGAAAGTATCCAATTCTTATAATCGCTGTGTTAAATGAAAATCCATATCTAATCCTTTGCTTATAAATGTATAAAAATTAGCATTGGTGAGTTTGGAATTAGACTTTTCCTATGAGACGTTTCGTTTATCTGTGATAAAAATTAGTGGTTCCACTAGGTCAGAGAAGTCTAAAATAACCAAAATATGGTATATGTAGCTTTCTTGTCTTCTGTATCACTTTCTATTCAAGTGATGGCTCGGTAATAATAAATTTATTGTCAAAAAAGCAGTAAAAACCGCGTATGATCACGAGAAGGACATTAAACTAATTTACTCTCCGGAAGCAAGCAAGGGACAATCCCATCAATTCCGATCAAGGGCCCTAAGACAGAGGCGGATAGAAAATTTCAGCAAATTCCTAGATAAGATAAAAGGTTAACTAATAGAATATCAACAAATTTGTATTTAACAAAAATGTATTTCACAATAATACAAATTATTATCGAACTATAGATTATTTGGAAAATAGTATTTATAAATCGTAATATAAAACAACTCTACATTCAAGAATCATTATTTCAATAGACGCTGCCCCTAGACAGAGCCTAGAGAACCTGTATAAAAAGTACGCCTCTACCCGAAGTACGAACAATGTTTGAACCCCACAGTATTACGTGTATTCGTAGGCCCTGACGCACACCAGTAGATGTATACGTTATATTTCAATAACCGTCGAGTGTGCCGTCCACGTATGCAAGCCAGGTTTTCGTCGGCCACTCACCTGGCAATGGCAGCCATAAATCTCCGACGACTTCCGCCCTGGAGAAGCGCGGCACTTCCCGGTGTCGCGTTGTGCCCTCCGTCCACGTGTAGCCCAGCGTCGCCCTCGCTCTTCTAAACATTACTGCGCCACAGTCTTCTTCGAATGTCACCTCTCAGTACCATCCGACAGGCCCCTTCCCTGCCACTGTTGTACACTCGCATCGCCTGAAAGTGTGCAGGCTAAAGGTTAAAACTGTTTATTAAGAACTCAAAAGTCATTCTAGCTATGAAAAATAATGAATATGACCTCTCCCTACGCGTGATGACGTAGCTCCTTCAAGATCAAGTAGAGAATTTATTTATTTATATGTCTCTAACGTATCTATATCATGACCTATTTCAGTTCCATTTCTTGTAGAAATCTCACTTTTCCTTTTTATATGTTAATTTACATCAATTAGGTATTATCATAGTAAATTTTAAAACCTAAATCATAACTCTGTGTGCTAAAGTTTTGTGGAAAGTTTTGTGAATATTTTATAATTTTGATAATTGTTTAAGTAGACATACCTCTGATTGTAAATTATAACCAGGAGAAACAGGCCCTAAAATATTTTATTTGCTCAATTTCGAGAAAAATTGAAAGAGCAAGGTCATGTTATTCAAGTTCTCTATTTTGGTCATTAAAGAGAATATTTAATTTTTGTTTTAATATAAGAAATATTAAGATATGTACATATTCCCTTTGGAATATTTTCTTCTACAGCTAATCAAAAAAAGATGGGGAAGGAAAGTAAAATTTTGTTCTTAAATTTCACTATTGACGTCCTCATTGTTCATTTATTTTAGTTTATTGTCCGGTACATTACGGCGACATTGTATGTCAGTTGATCCCAATTGAAAAGCCTAAATGAGATTGACATTTCTTTCATGGTCGCATTTGCTTCAACCGTGCTGTTATGTGAAACAGTTTATATTGGTCTTCCTCGAAATCGAATCTCAAAGGATTTTATGGTAGAATGGAAAAACAAATTGCAACATTCGATGAGTCAAGTACTCAAATTTATTCATTTTGATAAGTTACTGGTGAGAGAAACTAATTTAATGAGATTTGGGCCAAATATTTTGCTCTGTCAATTTTGAATCAAATTACATTCCTTTCTACATGTATATATGTTTGTATCCTCATGAACACGTGTCTTTTCATGTATATTAACTCACAATGGGACTAATGACGCAAATAATTGATTTTTTTGAAATTAAAAAATGTGCTTCGTTTCGAAGAGTATCCAAGTTGAAGATCAATCAGCAAAAGCAACTCAGAGGTCTAGAAGTATTTTATTTAAATTTTGTAAATATGGACATATTCTCTTCCACGGCTTATTTTGAGACTATCAGTTTCTTTCGAGAGCGAGAGGGTCGTATATTTGGCGTACGGAGAAGGGAGAAGTATCCATAATAATGATGAGATATTAGTCTAAATTCGACGTTCTCTGAAATTTATTGGATTCCTACTGAAAGATGCACCGAGTGTACCGCATGGACTGCTGCCAGGAGGACAGAAAAATGTCAGTGGGTCAAGCCGACCCCACGAGCATTGCCCTTATGCCATAGGGGTGGATTTTTCATTTCCCTGTGGTCGCGCGATGCGGATCTAGCGACATTTGAATGTCACATGTCGCCGTACTTATTGCGAGGGAGCGCAGAGCAGCTAGCAGTCGAACTCGCGACCCCGTGCCGCGACGCCACCGTCTTGTGTTCACGCTATCATCGTATTGCGGAACGTCCAACGCGCATCGTACCAGTGTTCGGAAATACTACGATGTAACGCGATCATGTAGCTAGTTTTAGTGTGCATCCATTCTCGACATTGCCTGTGTGTGACTTTCTAACATTTCTGTGCATTGTCTTTCGTTGCTTGAAGATTCTTTAAATTCTTCGCATCATGTTAATCTCCCAGTTGAGTGCCCTTTTCTTCTTTTCTTTGTAAATATCTGTGCTACAACTTGACTACTTGAACTTTTTTCGTGACCTTTATTTCCTTATACCTTGTTAACTTATTTTCGAGATCACATAAAAAGTATTCGTCTTTCAATTTGTTTAGTTTATTCTCATACCAACGAAAGTTCATAATTATTAGAGAACTGTTTTGGTAGCTGGTTAGGAAAGAGATGAGCTTCATAATTTGGTAGTTTAACCTCTGTTTCCTATATTCTCACAAATATCGTGGCGAGTTCATTTTCTTACTGTAAATGAGGATCGTAATGAGTTTTAAAATTTAATAAATTATGCAACTCCCGTTCGGAAGTAATCTGGGGTTATCATTTGTTATTCCTTAAACATCTTCACTTAGTTCTCATTAAAGTAATCCATAAGGAATTGCTTTGTTGAATAAGGATCGCTTTGTTTTATAGTGCTTTTATATTCATTTTCATGAAACAAACAAAAATTATCGAATATGTGGTATGCGAAGTGCATGAAGTGCGTACACGCAAATAATACTAAGTTTAAAGTCAATTTAATGGTATTTGTATGTTAGAGATTAATATTATAAATAATACTATGTTAGAATGTGGAGAACATATATCTTCAAACGAAAATTTCAATTTTTACGTCTAATTTAAGTAATAATTTATCGCTAAGAACGTGATTTGTACTTACGGCTAAATCTGATATTTCTACCGTAACCTGATATGTGGTCTGAATGTGAAATTTTCCGCAGTAATGATAAGCTCACGATAAGATAAAGGTTGCTTGGACTTCCTTCTTTCAGATCAGTCTCATACTTCAGAAAGTAGATGTACCTGCTAACCGAATGTGAGAAGAACACACTGATTGAACCGACAAAAATATATTTTGGTTTAATTTTTTCGTCCTACTTTTTTAAATGATCTTATGAAGAATGAAAATGTCCGCTGTATCGTGTTATCGTCTCTTGACGCTGATGGTGCGACATGCGTGTGCCGCTTTTGTCGCGAATCGCTTTCGAGTTGGTGTCCAATCGCTTCGCAGATTCACACACCTTTACGTTCCTCTTCACTCTCGTCACCGTCGACGCCGCTCTCGCCAACCGTTCCACCGACACTAATCACTCTAATCAAGGATCGATAATCGAATATCTTGCACTTTCAGTAGTTTCATTCTATCCATTTCTCGTTCTATGTTCAGTCGATATAGGCCCATATTTTCGAAGAAGCGATATGAAAACTACTAAAGGGTCTAGCAGGTTAAGATAGTAAAAAGTCCCTTTACACCGATTTTTATAAGACATGACTCATTCTTTTGTCATCAAAGGTAATTCTCCTGACGAAGTTTTTGACTAAAAACCCAACCCCCAGCGTGGCTAGGGCAAAAATTGATTTTTTTCTAGAATTACTCAATATCTTGGCCCCATTTAAAGTTCGAGACTTGCGGTTTAAACTAATTGAAAGAACGTAAATTACTGCTTTCTATTTCAAAATTATAAGAAGTTTTGTAAAATATTCTATTTTTTACAGCGTTTTTAAATTTTCAGTCGCATTTTAAAAAGTCTTTCTGGATGGGTGCAAAAATATTTTCATCATTTTAAAGTAATATTAATGTACTTTTAGACGATATGTATTTTTTAAAATTCCAGGTGGGACAACATACGGAAATTTAAAAAAAGACGTTTTGTCATTTATTCGATTATTTGCGAGTTGTACACTTTTCGGCCACATATCTCGGAAAATATTCCACTTCGTAAAAATTATTCAAACGTAAAATGTTCTTTTTAATGTTCTTGTCAAATAAGAATTCGTATATCTTTTTTCACAGAATTGATATTTTAGCTGACACAAGAGCGTAAGTTCAGTCAATAGCGTCATGCAAATGTATGGTCTGAGGCTCAAACGCAACAATACCTACACGCACTAAAATTATGTTTTTAAAATTTATACATTTGAAAAAACATTTTTTTCCCTTCCTAAACAACGTCGTAAACTTAAGCCAGGATTTGAAGGACTTTTAATGGGTGTGAGAAATGAAAAAATAAATAAAGATATAAATAATGAATTAAACGATTTATTTTGAAAATAATATTCATTAATTTAATAATTGAAAGTACATTCACCTATCGTTGTCCGAGTCTTCCTCAATACATCTAAATAATTTGCGATTTTAAATATGCATGTGCGGTTAAATTAATGCATTTACTTTATAAATATTACCTTTCTTCGAGGACTACAGTTACTACTGTTATCACCTATCTTCACTGTTATTTTGTGAAGTTTTTTTACCATAAATTATTCAGAAATTTATTGGGAAATCACACCATGGCCGATGCAAAACGCTCTGTTAATGAAAAATGTGTTATATGTCTCCAATATTTTCGTAAACTGTAAGATAAATGGAAGAAAATACTTAGAGACTCCGATCAGGTGTCAAGGGTTAGCAGGTTCTACAAGAAAAGTGAAATAAAAATCGGTTTTAGTATTCGTAATTACTGCAGAAAAAAGATGAAGATATTTTCGTCTGTAAAACAACAAGATCCTCAATGCAGTTATTTTGTTACCAAGAAGACTGCTATGTCGGAACCAGAATTGTTCCAATGTTCAACTAATTCAACCGATTCATCTATTGCAGATCCATCATTTCATACTTCGTCTATTCCTGAGATTGAAGAGTTAGAATTTATTGAGATACCATTTAATCGAGTAGTATCCACTCATTCCTATTGCTTCATTTGTGGAAATGGAAAGAATATGATTACAGTTCCTTGGGAAGCGCGTATGCAGTCTTTTACGGAGAGGAAAATTTTCATCCCTCATGAAAATGTGTGTTGTATGGATCATCTGATTAAAAAGCGATTTTACGTAAATGAACTTGAGAGTTTTCGAATATTTTTTACTATGGGTACTCTTTCTGTTCCGGAAGTTAATAAGTTTCTTGATTCAATGGCTAGTTCTGTTAACACGGACCTAGTGGGACATTTGGAAAACTTCAATTTTCCGGAAGAGCGTGTCAAGATACTATCCGGTTTTTCCTGGGAAGAACTAGAAAAACTGCAGGAAATGTTAACATCGATGAGGAATTCTGATGTGCGAACTACAAAGCAAGCGCTCATCATTTTCTTGTTCAAATTCAGAACTGGTTTATCGAACGAGCTTGTTGCTTCTATTCTCGGTCTCGAATACTCTCAACAAGCTTCGAATATTTTTAGGGCTGTGATTCAGTCACTTGAAAACGACGTTCTTCCTAAATATTTCGGAATTGAATATCTCTCTTGGGAGAAAATAATCGGTGAAAATTCTCTAGTGGCACAGAAATTGCATGGTTCCAGTGCTCTCATTCTTGTCTGTGATGCACATACGTTCGACATCAAAAGAGTTCGAATAACGATACCAACGGAAGTCTTATTCTATGCACAAGGAAGCACCTCCCTGTAAGCCTTTCACAATCTGCACAACAAACGGGTACGTGGTAGATATATTGGGACCGTACATGACTGGTGATAATGATGCAAACATACTCGAAAATGTATTAAAAGACTCAAATAGTGCTTTAAAAGACTGTTGCAGAAGGAAGACATCTTTATTTTAGATCGAGGCTTTCGAGACGTTGTTGGTTTTCGGAAAGAACTCGGCTTCAAAGTTCTGATACCTTCCTTAAAAGGTAAAAAAGCACAGCTCACGACACAGGAGTCCAATGATTCTAGATACGTCACAAAACTGCGATGGGTCGTCGAAGCTATCCATGAGATAATCAAGCAAAAGTTCAAATTAATTGATCAGAAATTCGAAAATAAATAACTACCTGAAGTTGCTAGTCACATGAGAATAGCTTCATTTTTAACTAATACCTTTGGAAAAAGACTGATTTCGGATCATGAGCGAGTAGACGAGATATTGCATTTAATGCAGTCTCGTTATCATGCAACAGATCCCGAAGATACCGACGAATTTCACGGAGGGTAGATCTCCGCCATTTGTAGGCTTCGGTTCTAGGAGGAGGAGATGTGGCTAGCATCTCGCCCTGCCAGTTTGACCCCAATTTGCATCATTTTTCACTCATTTTACAGCAGACTGAGTAGGTATGGGAGTCAGTATAGAAAGGTGTGATGGATAGAATGGAAATTCCAGCACCCCACCATCCGCGGTCTTCTACCGAACTATAAAATGCTCTATACACTGAGTAACACTGACTGCCATTAATGAATTAATGTAGGAAATATTCAATAATCGGTTAGGTACAATAACGAACGAAACTCTAGTTTTGTGGTAATATACTCCATGAGATACTGTAATGATGTTAAGAAAAATGAACTCGACTCATTTGATAGTCCAATTGAATTAGCGGACATGTTTCAACATTCCATTGAGGAACTATCCACAACTTTTCCATGAACCCAAAATTTTTTTCGGAAAAATATACAGTTTTAAGTTTTCTCATAAATAATTGTATTAATATTTTTAATAGTTTAATTGCTGAGTCAAAATTTTCACGACAGTGTAAATTTCACTCAGTGTTTAAAATATATATTGGCTTCAAGTGTGTGAGGTATCGACATCAAGTCCGAATCAAGTTGGAAGCACAGAATGGACAGAGAACATTTAACATGGATATGACGGATTTAAGCTGTTTATATGAGTGCCACATTGTTTGTAGTTTAGATATTTGAAGAAACAAAGTGTGCGGTCAATACTAGAATCAAGTTAAAAGCAAGCTGAAGAACTTTGTGAGTCATCATGGAAGCACGGCTTAATGTCACGCGATGGAGTTTCGTTATGGTATCCTAAAATTGGCATGGAACGGTGTTATCTCGCGAAAACACGTAAACGGAGTGTACAATAGGCCAATTTATGTGATAAAACCTAAAAGTATGTTTCGGCAAAGATATGCAACTCGTGAGAAACGCCATTCCATTTTTTGAAAAAATTCTAAAGTTCTTTTTTATTTCTGGAAGAAGAAATGACTTCTGTGGATAATTATTCTGATTAGTTTTAATATTATGAAGTAGTTAGACAAGAAAACTGGCTCAGAATACATTTTGAATTATATTTATACAAAGTATGTTTCGGCGATGAAATTATATTGACATAAAAATGTCTGCTTACCTTTTGCGAAGATTTAACATTTTATTGATCGTAGATGGCAAAACTTATTCAAGTAGGAAGTTCCAATTATGAAATTTCTTCAAAAAGTGATCCATTCTGAAATCTTCGAGTTGGAAGACACCACTCAAGCGTTCAATAATTCTGGGGTTATATTTTACCTGCTAATCAAATCACAATGTAAATATGATGCAAAAAGGAGTCATATATTACGTCAGTTGAAACCAGAACGAAGACGCCAGAGAATGTAAAGGAACCCTATCACTCAATGCGGATACATGATGCATTAGTGAATCATTTGCATGATGACTTCAGTTAATGACTCACCCAAATATGATTTAGTCTTCAATATGTGATTACTAGTGAACAGAGGCGTACGCAGGGTGGGGGCTGGAGTGGCTTAAATCACCTCGTCTTCAAACTTAACATCAGAGTCACGGAGAATACAAGGATCAAGATTACAGTTATTTTGAGAACAATGTTAAAATATTGAAAATGATTTGTCTTCATAATGATAAGAGATACTCTCCTAGTTGCCGGAATACAGACGGCTAATATTCAGCTCCCTCCCACCAGATTATTTTCTGCATAATGTGTGCATCAAAGAATTTTAAAATCAAAAATCAAATGGATTCATAATTTCTATGAATCATTTCTTGACGACCTTTGCTCCAAACAAGAGACAATGCACATTATTATTATCTCTTTACTTACCATGCGTCGCTGCGCTGTCGTCGTCTCAGTGCCAACCAAGCGCCAACTGTCCATCAACTTCCTCAAAACAGTGACGCCTGGGGAGGGCAGCCGTAGCCCACCACGGTGGCGATGGTCGTTGTTATCTTATCATCCTTCCGCTCGCCGATAACGAGCTACGATTGTGAACAAGTGCTCCGAAATGAAGATTTGCTTTGGACGGGAGATGGCGAAAAATCTTACTCGGCTGACGACTTGCATCTCTTGGCTGCGCATCTGGGGGCTGAAACAATCATCATGTACGATATAATCACAAAGTGATGATTAGATAGCCGAAAATATATCACAGAAATTTTACGATGTTATAATGTGATATTTCTAGGGCTAATGTTTTGTTATTATTCTATAAATTATTTAGATCAGTCAAATGTACTGAAATTTTTAAATGTATCCAATGGTTGACATAAATAGTTGGATTGTATTTTTAAGACCAGTATTTTCGTTTTAATTCCTTAGCTTAAACCGTAATTTGAAAAATATTATACTCAACATGGCTGCCTAGGGTTTCATTTGATATGGTTGAAGGAGCGTCCGTACCTTTATGTTATTCACTTCCCGCGATAGATGTTTCACTCTTACAATATATCGCAGAATCCTCCACTATGCACAATTATTTGCGTGAAATGTATTTACTCGACCGAATACGCTCACGCTGTAAATGCAAGTAGTTTATTGAGCTGTTGCATCTTATCTGTTTGACCCGCAACCCTAGTGTTCTCGTGAGTTGAATATCGTAGCGATGCTTTCACGCTTCGGCCTATGAGCGGACTGGAGCGAGCACTATGCACGAGAGAGAAAGTAAGTGTTAAGTTCTTGGAAGGGAATTGGTTAAGGGGAAGGGGTGACGACGCCGTGTACAGGAGGGGATGCGGGGAGTCGCGAGGAAGTTTACGTGGCACAAGTAGGATCACGAGAGCGAGACAGCAGCGGGGCTCTTCAGAGTGAGATGAAACCTTTAGGACTACGAGTTACGAAAGATGTAGTCAACAGTAAAGTACGTCCATGGATTAGGGTGAAGTTACTGAAACCATAAGATAAAAGGGAGTGTTAAGAATTTGTTTTCAATGTTGCTATGTGTCAGGAAGTGACTGCGCACTAAGTTTGTTTTTTACCTTAGGCTCTGTGCTAAGAAAATTCGAAATTGACAAAGTTGTTCTTGATGTTCCGAGAAAAGAATCTAGCGGAAATAGCAAGGATTTCTATAATGTGACCATACCATGCTCTGCCTTTTATTTATCTGTAATTCACATTTTTATATGGAGCTAATGAGCGGATGTGAACTTACACGGAGAAAACATTTTAGTTAATTATACTAAATCTCTAGTTTTTGTAATTAGACTATAAAGTAAAACCAACCAGAATTTTGGAAAATGCGACCAACAGTCTAGTAAGCCGAAAATTACTGAACTCCTAGATGTAGCAACTAAATCTAGTAAATCGCACTTAATAGTTCAACTAAGCAGGCTCGTAAAAACCACCCGATCCATCACTAAAATTTTACTAGATACAATTCAAATTTCCTCTTTCATTTACTCTTGCTAAAACCAGTTAGTACAAATAACTGAACATTTTTCTTCGTGTATCAGAATTTGGCTCACTGTTTCTGCCTCGTGAGAACATTTCTTCCAAAAAACTCGGAGCGCTTTATGCGATTCATTTGCTGCCGGAAAGCAGTTTCTAAAAGCTCTCGTTGTATGGAAGGCGTAGTCCGCGTTGCTTGGTGAATGCTAGTGACGTCAGAGTACCTGCGGCGTCGCGGTGCGGGAGGGGCGCGGACCCAGCCGCAGCGGCACGAGATGTAGAGCACTCCGCTCGCCAACTTCTGGTTACGTCACCATCGACGCTTGCTTACGCGATAACTACGAAGTGGTGCAGATCATCGTTTGATTGAAGCAGTTTCGTGATAATAAGATCGTACCTCTTAATGATATCGAATCAGTATGTCTGTAATCGACAATTTTCTGTAACTCTGTCAAAAGTTTATTTATTTATTTATTGTGTTCTGGAAAGGTTCTAGCCATGAGGCCTGTTTTCCACCTAACCGTTACTTGAAAGAGGGAATTGAGAAGGAGAGATTTTGGGTTGCCGGGGAACTTAAAGTACCAAAACTACATATGTCGGGAAGAGGTGAGAGAAACTTCAGCTGAAAACCTGACAGTTCCAACGAGAATTTCAATTTCAAGAATCGAGTGATATATTACACGTTAAACGTTGTATATTTTTATTTTTTGGTTTGTTCTTGCTTAGAAAACCTGTTTTCGTCACGTAGTGTTGGGTTTAGTATACGTCTCAATTTTTATGAAATTTTTCGATTTTCCTACACAACAAATCAAACGATTTTAAATGACCGAGTAGACGAGTTAATAAATCAAATAGGATTGACGAGTGAAAGACGAACAAAACGCCTTTCACTATGAATACGGGGTAGAAGAGGGAGAGAATATAAATGTTAGTTGGCGTGTTTCTAGTGACTATATTACCTTATTGTTTGTTATGTTATTTTATATCGGGTTTAGATATGTGGGGTTATAAATTATAACAACGAAAATGTTGAGACAGTAATGATAAAAAATATGGTTATGTGAGGAGAACGTCCTGAAAGTAATCGTAGAAAAAATAGACCTAAATGCAAAACGTATAGTATAAAATGCAGCGGAAGGATAGGAAGAAGGGGTGTGGTCGACCCTAGGTTCGAACAGGTGGTAGCAGTTCATTACACGTCGTAATTTGTTTGCACGCCGCTGTGGCTGCGTCCGGAATCGAACAAATGCCCATTTGCGTGCCTGGTGAGCGCGACCAGACCGCTGACATACCACCAAGCGAGGGTGAGTAGATATGGTTGAAGTGGACAAATCCGGAGGGAGAGTAGGAATGAAAAACGAAATTACTCGGACATGCAATTAGGAATACGCTTTGTCATGAATTAAAGTTGACTGACAGTGAATGATTTGTTTATTCGGTATTAAGATTCTTGAAATTACTTTAATTATTAAATTATGGTAATTGAAGTGACGAGTTTAATACATATCACTCATATTAAATTCATATCACTCATGTTGCAACGTTGAATTTGTATTGCCATAGAATTGACTTAATACTACTTTATTTGTTTGGTAATAAAAGATATTCGTATTTTATAGTGGTGTACTGAACATTTAGTGGTATTAACGTGGTATATGCAGTATGTTAATGGAGTATTGTGGAAGTATTGTGTTAAGCATTATAATCACGATTTATTAAGTTCCTCGTAAATATCCTATATTCAGCATTCACTCAACCAACTTATTACCGTGTATTAGCTTCTAATTAGTTAAGTAACAATGTTTGATTGACTGCACCAGAAAATATTGCCGAGTAAATTCTCCTACGAAATAAATAATATTTTCATGTGTAGAGTTGAAATTGATTTAACGATTTTAATTTTCTATTAAATTTGTATTAATTTTCCTTTAAAGCAATTTATAAATTAAATACTACAAAGTTGAAATGTAAGGTTAAGATCCTGCTCCTATTAGACGAAAAAAAGACTTTGTTCTCATTTGTGTCAATGGCGGGAAAGGGGATTTGAACAGAAAATTTCCTTCAGAAAAGAATATAGCGATATGTCATCCTAGGGGCGGCGGTCAATTGTAATCATTAATCTCGAATTTCAATAGTTACTATTTATAAACAGTATATTCCAAATAGTCTGTATTTTGATGATGATAATAATGCGTACTTTTGAACTAACTTTCTTGCATTTTATTAAATTCAAACTTGTGTGTATTCTGTTGATATTGGAACACGTAGCTAGTTATTTTTACTCTAATCTTAGGACAGTGCTGAAATTTTCAATCCACCTCTGGCTTAGGGCCCTTGATCACAATTAATGGGATGGTTCCTTGCTTGCTTTCGGAGTTCATTAGTTTATTAGTGTCGTCCACGTGGTCATTAACAGTTTGAAACTCCTTTTCTGACCATAAATTTATTATTATATTTCCTCTGGCATGATGATAAATGTTTTGACGAAATGTAATGACTTAAATGATTTGTAGACGCGATAATTGAATTAAATATTACCCCATTATGACAATTTGTAATGATATTTTTCGATTAAGTAATGGATTTAAGAGCATATATATGCTGCAAATCGAAGGTGATATGATGATTCCAAGACACGGTCCATTAGATATATACTCTCGTAATTCTGTGACGCTTATTTCTCGTAGCACTGCGCTGCTGTAGAAACTGTCACCGCTTTATGTTCCCTGTTACACGACACTTCGCGCTGTACTTGCCAAACGCTTTTCCTTGGTTACATCTCCGCTTCCAAATCCCTGCATCCTTTCCAGGAATATCTTTTTGCTTCATTTCGGTTTGTGAGCTGCTCTTCTTTAGGTCTGCTGTCCCTCGCAAAAACTATTCTGTAATTTCAATTTCATTACTGTTATGATTATGACCTCTCTCAAGAGTTATGCTCTCATCTTGTTTTCCTTGGTTGGATCTTCTCTCTTATTTATACGTGGATTTTATTATAATAACGTTATATGAATACTCTTTCATTGTGAAATATGGAAAAGTATTTTTTAAGAGAATTATGAGGCATGTCGCTTTTCAGTGAATAGTATTAGAAAAAAATATTGTCGTTGATGAAATGACTGCTAACTTACTTTGAAATTCGAGTAAATGTACATTGAAATGAAATTCAAGTATAAATTCAGTGAGCTTTACTTCGCTGCCATAGGGATACTCCTCACAGGGATTCCGTTTCCTGTCGCCTCTTGGTCGCGTGCACGGGTACCCCAACCGTCCCGCCCCGCTCTTCGTATCTTAGATCATTGTCATTCTTCTAGTGCTCTTAACAGAACGTGCTTGTATTCTACAGGTCCACTCCGATTTCTTCTCGTCTTATTAATGTACCCCTTCTGTCATCCCAGCGGCATCGACTGAACAACTGGAACTTTAAATTGTGTGAGAAATAATGCAGATGCTATTAAGTGTGAGATCCGTCTTTGTTACTCTCCATGTTTATAGCGAATTTAGACTTGTTAATGACCCAAAACACCATTGTAACTGAGACGTTGCTATGAATTTGTATCTCTGAATAGTTACTACTGTTACCAACTATATCTTCTCGGAGTTCAAGTAAACTATAGATGGTTATAATTGATAGATATTGTTGAACATCGTTTGCAAATACAATAGTTGTGTCTACCCTTAATATCAAAAGTGGCACCTATTCCATCGATATTTCAAACTCTTGAGTTATCAGTGTCTCTGCCGTGTGTGTTTGTGAAAATTAACAATTTTGAACAGTATTAACATCTTTCATAAGCGTTCCAAAAACTGTCCAATCATCCCGAGTGTTGATGCACGAAAAGTGAAACATTTTCGATTAAGATCTGTGTATTTATTTCTTGGTTAAATGCTGATGTCGATGCAACATGTGACCTTCAGTTTCAAACTGTTCTTCTCTTATTTAACTCTTATCAGATTCATCAATATAGCGAATCAAATTCTCCAACATATAACATCTATTACGCGAAGGACCATAGATGAAGATTCAATTCAACTGTGTTTGCTGAGTTGACGTTTAACTGTTTGTATTCAATTACTATGCTTTTGTAGTTTTGATGACTGTGTTTTGGTGTGAAATGATTCGCGAGTAATGGCAATGCGACATACACGTGACTGAGTTTTGTGCAGTGAACAACCTCTAAATAAATCCAAAATAATGGTGAGGTTTTAATTTCTTTCGTAATTCGACTCGTTTGCAATTGGTACACACCTGAAATTAATGTTTTTAAAAATTGAACTGGAGTGACTTATTAAGCATTTTCTTTAAATGATATTGGAATACGTATTTTATTCTGATTAAATCTACCTGATTTGTGTCCTTCTTTATGAATAACTCCTCTGAATAGTGTTTTTCCATGGAAAGAAGATCGTTTGCTCACTGATTCTCTACGACGAACTGGTTCAAAGTTTTTTTTTTGTGTATGAGATCTTGATACAACTTTCCTGAAATAAGGACCATGAAATAGAAATATCTCTTCCTGTGCAGTTAATAAGTTTTATATCGACGTGCTGGATCATTATGTTTCATACCCAGTGATAGTGTGTATGAGTGGAGACAATAGAAACTCATCACATCGCAAGTGTATAATAGTATCTCTCTGAAGGGCAGTATCTCCGACTCACCATGTTGATTCCTCGCACTCCTACTTGCTCCGAACTCATGTCTCTGCTTTGCCTATCCCCCGGTGCAGAGGCGCGCGTTCGTACTCCACCCCCACCCCCTGTCCCTTGTCCTCCTCCTCACCCTCCACTGACCCCCTCATCATGTTGTTCTTCGCCGTCGTCACCTAATCACCCTTGGGCGCAGGAGTACAAACGACGGTCACGCGACATGGAGACGGAGACTGAAGAGGAATTACTGTTGGCACTACCGTCGCTGGATGCGTCTTCGGGGTCCCTCTCATCCTCCGTGTCTTTGTCGGACAAGAGCGTCTCCACCGACAACAATGTGGAAGAGTACTTCGGGGATGCCCCCTTCGCCGGTGAGTCGTCTTTTCTTTTGCCTTATTTTCTTCTCATATGTGTATTGTTTGTAATATCAGTTTCATTTGTGTCTTTATTCTTCGTCGTTTCAGCGAAACATTTATATAGTTCTACTGATTGTTTGTATCTTCACCTTCATTAGATTTGACTGGTGTTAACCATCTCATGGTATGACTTGTGAGATAGTTACAGTCAAACTGTCCCACAACATGCCCTGAAGGTGGGTGCAAGGGTTTCGTGGAGGGTACAACTCCGCAATTATTTGTCCTCGCAACTACGAGGAGATGTGGCCAACATCTTGCCAGGATATACCCAGTACTCATTTTACAGCAGGTTGAGTAGGCCTGGGAGTCAGGGATGTGATTAAAGATGGCGCTACCATCCAGTCAGCGACTCAGCACTCTACCCAATGACCGCGCAGACTCCGTGAGATTGTTATACGAGGGGAATAATGAGATTGGGGGTGATTTCAATATCTATATACTATTCGAAGTTGTATCCCGTTGCCATTCTCTGGTACAACACACGATGAAAACACTCTTACATCATCCGGGATTCGAACCCATAACGGTAGGTTTCATGGGAGATCACTGAGCTACAATGTTGGTATGCTTGTTGGTATGAGCTACAATGCTTCATTTTGGAAAAAAATAATTTCGCTTGTAATCTAAACATTCAGAAGTTATGAAACCATCGTCTTTGTATTTTTCGCTGTCTCTGAGTCAGAAGATCATTATTACAGCCATCCTAATGCAACCGAGTATGTGTTAAAACACCATGTTCCATGCGTATACCTTTGTTTATATACGTTTCCGTCCTTTGAAAATAGAATAATGAATCTTCAATTCGAAATCGCATGTTCATTTTCAAATATAAATACACCGCCTTACTTTTGAGATGAGTGATGAAAGAAATTAGTTGTTCCTTCTGTGGATTGATATATTTTAACAAAACCTCGATTATACAGTAAAAAACATTATGTTACAGTCTATGTACAATTGGCTGTTAGAAAGTAATACACCCTACAAAACACCTTATAAATAATGCCATAAATACATCACAAACCCAAGTACATGAGTAAAACTGATATTGGTGGGGCATATGAGATAATTTTGTATTACTCGCTCAAATGGAGAACTCTCCTCCAACTCGAGGAGATTCAGTCTTTTCGTTGCTGTTTCCTTCTAGCGAAATTACTCGTACGTGCTTACCGCTCCAAATCCCAGACAATAGTCACTAGAAGAGTGTGCATGCACTGTGTCGTGTTTTTCGATGCGCTCGGGTGGCGTGGTTGAAGCATACTGCGCACACCCAGTTTATCGGGTGTCTTTTTTGCTCACACTGTCTCTTCTTTTCCCCGTTTACCCCTTAGCCCTTCTCCCACGCTTCTTGCTCCGCTGCCTCCACCATCCATTTACTTTCTTTTGTTCGCTTGAGTTCTCGCTTATTGTTGCTTTTAAGAATTGTCACACAGAGTAATCATCTTATTTCAGCGTCGTGGCGGAGATCTGTTCTTCTATTGTTCACTTGTGCTCCTGGCTATTGTGGCTGTAGGATCTGTAAAATGCCCGTCTGCAACTTGCAGTTGTTGTAAAGTAATTTTATGTTTGCCAATGATCTGCTAGGAAGAAGCTAGAAATAACATTGTAGATTTATTTGTATCAAAATGTTACATTTCAAATTTATTAAGATATTTATTATTCACGCCTAAGACAATATTAGCTTTGCAAATATTTTTTTAATATTTGATGATTATCGTTTGCAATACTCAGTTATCTAATGTAACATAGATCGTGTCACAGTGTCTTAGCTTGGAAGTTGTTGTGTTTCGAACTTACAAAATTCAAAATTGGCGCGTAAACATAATACCTTACTAATATCGAAATGTCTCTGAATACCCAATTCTGAGTGAAATGTGTGCTGTTCAATATAATGATAAATTGTGTATTATAAGTCAATTTAAGTTCAAAATAAGAGGATAATTTTATTTCATTTCGAAAAAAATTGGGAAGATGGACGTCTCAATTTGGAAGTAAGGAATTGATTGCAAAAGAAATCCAAGTCGCTAGTAAGTACGAAATATTTGTAGTTTAGTCGTTAAACCCTTTGAGCATAGATGAGTTTTTATTATATAATGTGAACTGGTTTTGTTTTCGAAGTCCGATAGAAAACCAATAGTCGCCGAGAGGTTTCCAATGCTTATGTCGCCGAATTTGTAAAACTTTCTTGACCAAAAGTAATGGATTTCTTTTTAGAATGAACGTCTTTCTATGGCTGTAAGGAATTAATTGCAAAAACAAGCAACAAAGTCACCGCGATGTATACAAATGATTTTATTGTATTTTGTATAACTTCGTGAATGTAGTTTGCTGAGTCACCACTATAGGCGCTGCATGCATTTTCTTTTTTAAATGAAAGTTTCGTCTTGTACAAAAATTCGTACCCTCGAATGTTAAAAGAAATGTGTAATTTTTGTGACTAATATTTTTTTGAGTGTGGCTGTTACAATAAATTGCGTAGTGTGTCGAATACAAATGTTATTGCGATCTTACCTACTGTTCATTTGCCGAGTGGAATCTACGGTATTTACTTATCTCGCTGGTCTTCAACTGGGGATTATAAGAGAATGATGATATGGTTTACTGTATTAGATAGGAATAGATATTGTGGATTTTGTCACAATTCCACTGTTTCCTTTCGAGTGTTAGTAAATAGATAAATTTATGTCTTTATCATACGGTGGTGTGTGAGGATACTGCACAAATAATATTCTTATGCAGATGATGTATCCTATCACGTGTTTTCTTCTAAGAGATTCCAGGAACCGTAACGGGTGGAAAGATGTGGTGTAATGAATGATGAATTACAGGGGTACAAATGGGATTATCTCAAGAAAACGTATTGATCATCACAATAAATTCATCTTNTTTTTTTTTTTTTTTTTTTTTTTTTTTTTTTTGAGAAAGTATGGTGGTGGAGGGGGGGGCAAATTTGTCAAATATTAGAGATGAAGTTGATAGATCTGTGCAACGAGTGCGCCGAAACGTGTCACAAATCCCTAACAAGGTTTCTGGAGCACGCGGAGTTTGCCAGATGTTTCTGAAACGACGGGAACTTCAGGTAGTAGTTCGTCAGAATACTATAATTCCGGCGATAATGCCCCACATACTTTGCTTTCAATTAGATATTATGAATTAATGGGATGCTTGTTAGATTCGCACGTACTTTTGTTGATCTGATGTACGACTGATGATCGGGCAGTATGAATGTCATTCAGTCTGTTTTTTTTTAAATTATCTTTTGATGTTTTGAGTATTAAATAAGCACACGTCTCCCTTCCCTTGGCTACATCCTTGCGTGGTCCACTCCTAAATGAACCTCCCACCGTCCTCTACAATAATGTTAATCAATGACAGTTTAAAATATTAATAAATCCAACGGTCTAGGTACAAATGAACGGAAGTTTAAACCATATACTCATATCAATGTTTGAACTCATGTAATATTTACTTGGATTTATTCCATTTGCATTCTATCCAATTTTAAGCGATGGCGTCATATTAAATATCGCATTTTAAGATAAAGGTTACTCTGTTAATGAGATCGGATTCAAGTTTCCTGCTTCGTTTCATTGAAGAGAGTTAACAGAAATGAATAACACGATATTGTATTCAGTCGCTTATACGGTATCAGTATTGAAAATAAATGGAATATTTTTTTATCTCTATGATGCGATGAAAAAGGGATTCTTAAGATGGTTGTGTATATATTGATTGCAAATAATTGTTTACAGTTTGAGGACGATTAGATATTATTAATATATACCATTGATTTTCTAGAATTCGGAAACGGAAGGAATTTTTATAACTGAATAACACAGTATTATTTCAGCCTTAACTATCCTTGAATCATAATTGTGAATCACCTTTTCTAATCATTAAAGAGAATGTACGAATAATTTACCATGATTAGTAAAACTATTTAATTGGAACATTGTTAAAATCCATACAATTTGTAGAATACTTTATAATAAATAGCCTCCTAAAAATATGTAAACCGCAATCTTTCCAAAGTCATAATGAGTTAAATATTTTCTGTATTAACGTGTTAGTTCTAATACTGTTGCCTCTCAGTGCTATCATTCCGTTCTCTTTTTAATTTTGTCGTTTTATGTTTCATCCTCTTTTTGTTTTGTTTTTTATTATTCCTTGCTCTTCATGGCAGTGCCATCAAATGACTTTAAATTTTTACATTCCTTCGTGTGATACGCATTTCCTCTGCTTTCTACCGTATAGTGTTAAATATCGTCTTCTGTAGCTACATCCGTCAACATCTGTTTAATCTAATGCACTTCCTTCTTCCCTCCATCCTTCTCCCAAGATCGACGCCTTCTCCCGACGCTTGTAGAAAAAGAGCAGTGTTCCTACGAAGGAGGCATAAAGAAGGTCTGCGGCTCTCGCCTGCATCACTCGTCTGCCATCGCCGTGTATTTTTAGCTTCGTCTTTGGCGGCCCCAAAGGCGGCGGCGGCGGCGGCGGCGGCGGCGGGGCTCTGCTTGCACGAGGCATATATCGCACGTTCGGGGAAGACAACTCACGTACTTTGACAGGTAATTCCGTGTTTCTGCTTGGACGCTGTCGTCTAAAGACAATTCTATGTTATCTGAAACGATTTTTCGGTTCGAGAAATCTTCTGTAATGTGTCAATCATTGTCATTTTTCATTATACTAATTTTTGAAATGTGTTTGGTTTTCATAGCCTGTTGTGGATTGTCCTCTAATACGTCTGTATACTCATCATATTATAAGTTTTCTATCGTTACTATATGCGTTTGCCCAATAAACACTGCTATATTTGAATTAATTATGAAATAATTAATTCTAAGGAAAGTTTCTTTTTCCTTTTTAAATGTATATTCTTCCATTGAGAAGAATTAGGATTGAATGCATACTTATATCATTTACATAAATTTTGGTGGGTTTCTTTAAATAAAAATTGGATAATGAAGTTCGAAGTTGGTTGTTTCATATAAAAAGAAAACAATGGGTGTAATTCAGTGTGGTCTGTGTAGGGGTGTTTATCATTCAACCATTGAAATATATTGGTATGTGGTTATGATTCCTGCGAAGAGACTTTGAACGTACTTCTTTGTGTGTGTTTGCCATATTAACGCTTAAATGACTCATTCAAATAATCATATCTGACGATGTCAGTTGTGTAGAAACATGTCTTATGATGAAGAATCGCGCAGTCGTTCTATAAATTTTGAAAACATAAAACCTAATTAACAAGTAATTAATTCCGCGCTAAGTTCGTGATACAACTAATTTCTTTGAGCTTATGCAGTTATTTTGTAAAGGGAGCAATATTATTTTCATTCGTCTCAGATAACTGCAAACTCTGTAATGGATGTCATATTTCTTAATTTTTTAGGTACCACGTCAACCCCTTAAAATCTTTTGTGGTTTATTAGTTATTTCTGGTTCTCTTACACAAAACCATTTTAAAAATATTGTTAACGAAAGTATCGGTGCATACGGTATTACTACTACGAGTGAATGAATTACCACGATCCTGTATTAGATATCTAAAAATTTAATTTCTCTGTCAGAGGAAATTAATGAACAATTATTGGTAGTTAACAATATTGTGGACGTTGTGTTAGTGTGACACCTCCAACTCACCTCATCTGCCCATGCTCGTATAGTTCGTTCCCTTCGTGTGGTGAGCGTGTCGCTCGCTCCATTAGCTGCTGCTGCACATCTGCTGTCCGACTCTGCCGCCTCGTGCCGCTGCTGCATCGCCGTCTCCGCCGCACCCGTGACTGCGCCAGTGCGCGCGCTGGCGTTTCCTGTCACGGCTTGCGGGTGGCGAAGGCGGCGGGCGACGAGGCGAACGAGAGCGGGCTTCGGGCGAAAGATAGAGAGGGGAATGGGGCGATGGAGGAACGTCAGCGGGGGCAGTCGCCGGCACTGCACCCGCACCCGTTCCCCTCCCGTCACGCCACAAGGCGAAGGAATCGAGACGCTGGAGACGCTGTTGCGTAACGCGCTATTTACACCGGCTTTGACCACGCTGCTCCAGGGAGGGGGGGATTACGAAGTGTACGAGGGAGTGAGTGTAGCCGGGAGAGAGGAGGAGGGGGAACTCCCTCATGCGAGTAAAATACGGACAGAATAAAATTGAACAATTTTATTCTTATGAATCAAGTGTGAGGCAAAGATGTGGTTGGAAATGAAATTTCATTTAACCATTCATCATTTTAGCATCAATCATTGTCACGATCATAATTATTATGGTGACCTCAGTGAAGCTTCAATTTCGTGATGTTCTCTTTGCGCATCGAGTAATCCATTCTTCATTGACCGAGTATGAGGAACAGACACTAATGATTCTAATTCTACTTCTTAATTCTAAAAAATTTTTGAAATAAAATTAAACACGAATTAAAGAAACTTAATGTACGCATTGTTACTGAACCATAAAAATATGTTTTGAAAGTTTGTTTAGTCGTTTTCTGACTGGAAGTGAATGTAATAAAATTCTACGTATGATATGTTTTGTCATAATTCATATTTTACAGTATTGTGTTTCTCCTCTTGATGGTGTACAAGTTTAGGTATCAGTAGAGAGGAGAGGGTCGAGATAGCCTTGACGATGGAGCCTTTAGATAAGTCTTTGCCACTATTCTGTGTACATTATCCCATAATCAGGCGTTACTGAAACTCCTGTTGACGAAACATCGTGTTTAATCTTACAGATTAAATACACTTTAAATCTACCTTAGAAGGGTCGTATTACTCAATTTAGTAAACATCGAAATTCCAGAAGAAATTGATTTATACGTTCATAAAATGTCTCCTATCCCGCCATCTATATCACACATCGTAGCATGCGAATAACATATCCTAAAAGCAAATCTGAATAGCAATATTAACCCCTCATAATATTGTTGGTAGGCAATGTTTTTATGGAGGAGTAAACTGTAAACGGGTCAAGAAGAGAGCTCTGACAAGCGGATGGGTGGTGCACACTAGGATGACACACACTTCCGGTATGCATTGAGGAGCGGCGTAGCCGAATATCACGTGGTGGACTGAAAGAGGAGAATTCGGAATACGGTACTACGGTAGCATTGTTCGATCAATAATGGATTTTATTTGACTGTTCGCGGTTGAATTTCCAGGATTTGAATATATAAATGAAATTTGAAGATAGAAATGAAATTTCGATGTACATTATAGTATATATGAAAAAATTTGTTCTGTCTTCTAGGATACATTTCTTTGTTGTCTGATATGGACAGATTATTCATTGTAAACAATAAAGGATTTTGCAATGTCAATAGTGTAGGTACTCGGAAGTTGTGAGTTAATAAAGGATTTTGTCGATCTGTTGTGCTTCATAGATTCAGAAAGTCCATGTCGTTTGCATGGCGGTTGTTTGCAGTTAACGAAACTTGTTCACTCGTGGGTCCTGGCTAATAGAATTTTCACTCCTTTTCTATTAGAAACAATATGAATTATATTAACATTCTATATATTATGTAGTATAATGGTTATAACCAAATGCGTGAGAACAGTTAATTCTAAGTAATTATGTAATTTATAATTTTAGAAAGTTTGCGTTGGAAGTTATTTTCCTCGAAACTCTTCACTGTTATTTATATCGTCATACAACTTGTCCGATAAATTTTGCGCGTTCATAAAAGAGACATCCTCGCTGATGTTCGTGCCTCAGAAGAAGATCGGGTTGAAGTGAATAGTGGAATATAGTAATCCTCTTAATTTGTCTTGTTTTAAATTAAACTCAAATGTAGTTTTGCTTTGATGTAGAATTTATTGTCCATGGGAATAGCAGTCAGTATTAACGCATTTTCACCATAAGAAGTTCTTGACTGTATGATCTCCATTTTTTCTGTCTCTCAAAAATTTCAATGGTTTTAGCTAGACCACTGTATTTCTCCAATGACAACCGATGTAGCTCTTTAGTACTTTTTATATATTTCGTCAATATTTTTTTACGAATATGCCTATTATTTCCTTAGCGCAGATCCTCTGAGTATCGAGTGACGGCGTGGCGTATGTGAATCATAGCAGAGGTGGGTGGTGCAGCAGACGTGGACCCTGACTCACGCTCGTGTTTTACGTCACGAACCCTCGCTTAGATGCTAATGAGCTCTCATCTTTTCTTCCTTTCTTCTGTGCCGGCTACATATCATTGCAGATTACTCACTCAATGCGACTGCCAATCTTTGTACCGTACTCATTTCAAAACACTTTTTTCAATAATAACTTATGCTGAATAATACATATGTAACTGCTAATACACGAAGACGTTCATTTAGTATGGTTTTTCATATTCGTTGAACGTAACGGTAAACCCTTTCACGTAATGCTTTTATTACGCAGACAACAGTGGAGGTTGAGTCGTACTTTTTTTTTCCTTTTATACGTGTATCATCTTTAAAATAAGGAAGACATGTAATTTACAAGCTTTCATTTAACTTTACCCGTAAGTTAGTTTGTTTAGGTCAAATCTTCCAAATGAATTTTTAAAACAATTCCACCAACCAATTGAGCTGAAATTTGACACACATGTATAAACCCTGTGACATTTTCATTTTTGTATACAATGTAATATGATGAGTAACTCAAATAAAAACTTGTTTTATGAAGTTTTCTTTATTCCAAGATAACTGGCGGCGGATTATTTCCGGTAAGTGTCCCGTGAAATAGAATCCGTTTCTTTATTAAAATAAGTATAACGAATTGCCTAATCTACGCCTTTTCGTTATAACGGCGAAGGAATCTTATCATTCTTCTTATTTTATCATTACGATCACTTCTCAAAAAATGTTTATGCTATCGGAAGGTGTATCACACGGACGCTATTTATTTATATTAATCAAACAGCTATTTATTTATGTCAATAAAAATTAGTGTTCAAAAAGTACTTTTTACATGCGTATGAACAAGTAAGATTGATTATTATGATAAATAAATAAACAAATTCTAATACTAAAATATTTAAAACAAAATAATAAATAAAAATCCTTTTTGAAAACAAGCTTTTATTTGAAAACTTTACTTAAATTAATAAAATAAGTTTATGCGCGTATTAAGGTAAAATGCTATGTCAAATATTATTAGGATCACATTACTTGATCCTAATAAAAATACATACGTTCTATTTTTATTGCTGAATATGGTTTAATATTGTATGTTGAATTATTTGTCTTCAAAAATCTTGTCTCGCGAATTGTAAAGAAAGTACTTACTTACGAACTAATCACTGTCCCACGAAACCAATTGGTATCTACTTTTATGAACAGGAATGTGAAAAACTGACCTAATAAAAAATGCACTGGAGCTTAACGAGCAACGTATCACAATTATGTATTTTCAGCCACAACCTTCTTCTGCTTGACGTGGTGACAAATGCGGTTTGCATCAGAATCTTTCCGTTCATTTTAAAAGCAGAATACAGTTTGAAACAAGAAATGTTAGGAAAGGAAATTGGTTTAAAGAAACTTAGGTAAACATAAAATCCTTGTCATGCCCATTGTGTACAGATGAACAAACATAAGAGACTGACGTACAGATGGTAGAATTTTTCTCTGCATTACAAATGGTTGATGCGCGTTTTTGCGTCTATATTCAGCTTTGTACTTCGCACGTGAAGGACACTGAAGGATTAGAAGGAATTTGAAAATTGTGTTGAATCGAGATCGAGTTCATTTAATTCATACGTGATATAAAATTTCCTTTTTTCTTCTTGTAAATATTTTTTTTCGTTTCGTGGAATACATATCATTTCATTTTTATTTTCATAAAACATTATTCATAATGAACTTGTTACTTTAACATTTCCCTTAGTGACCGCATGATGTCTTTATAAAGAACCCATAAATTCTATGCTGTGTACGGAATGTTGGGACGATTCTGTCATTGGTCTTGTTTGCAAGTTGGGTGAACCAGTGGAGAACTATTGTCCGCCTTGTAGAGACACTTGGGGTTACTAATGTGACATTGCCTCGCGCCACTTGTTGCTTGCTTGGCTTAGAACGCGGGCAACTGAGACAGGCAGACGACGGAATCTAAACAACTGGGTCCCTGGAGTCGTGATTATTTGCGATCTATTCTTAGCCACTTCGAGCTATTCTGAGCAGTTTTCCACTATTCTGGTGTCTCTCAAGTACTCCACTAAGCCTTTAGACTGTCTTCAATTCCGGTATTGTTTCTTTCTTGTGTACTTTTTGCCTCTTACTTTCTCCTTTTCTTCTATCCGATTTTAGTACCGACATAGTTTTCATTTAATTTTTCCGCTTCTTTGTAGTAGTTCTATTACAATGCCGAAATTTGTACGTGAACCTCGACCTCTCATAGTAATTTCATTTATCCTTCCCATTCTCTGTGCGTGCGCTATCTTTCGCTTTTCATCTTACTGTTCTCTTCATTACGCGCTTGTTCTAGTCGCTACTTTGTCGCCAGTGTTACCTTTGCAGTTTATATTTTAATAGTATCCTAAACTGCCTGTTTCACCTTGTTCTGTTCTTTCGAGTAGTTCAGATCTGTTGGCATGGGGAGTGCAACTGATATACTTCAAGAATTTACTTCGAATTTTCATATCCGTAAAGATTTTGTATTGTGAATATTCTTTGTGCGTTTCAAGAACTCTCAACATGTGAATCTCCATTGAATATGTCGAAACTCCTCGACTGTCACATATATTCAATATTTATTTTGCGCACAAGATTCTTGTAATTGCATTTGTCTTCGTCTTGTTGGTGTCGCAACCAACACACGTTACATACATACATTGAACGCAAATTTCTTATACATCATAATTAGTTAGTTGTAATTCATTAATGAAAATTGTATAATTACCCGCGCGGTTACTCTTAATTATAAATTAAAATTTAAAAATAACTGTTTTTATCTACCCCTCGGTCGGTACTACTTTGTTCGAGCTTCGTGAAGCAGCAAGAGAAAAGAGAAGTTAGATTGTCTTTTTGCTCCTAAAATTTAAAAAGTACATTTCTGACATATTGCTAGATTGATGTATATGTTTTTTTGCCTCTTATGAATTTCTTTGACATTCTTATAATGGATTTAAAGACAAATATTTCGCATTTGTCATACGTCAAATAAGGTTTGTTCTAGCCTACATGCTTAGTTTTAAACAATCATCTACTAATTTGTTCACTAGTTAAATAAATTTCATAATTATGGTAAATAGTAATTAAAGATTGTTTCTTGTAGCTTTCACTCACTGAACGAAAAACAATAAAATGTGGAATTGTTTGAACTATATATGGACAATAAAAGATTGGTTCAGTTGAACTATCTAACGAGTACTCCAGTACAGTATTTGTAAATGGGAAATGTAACGTGGTATTGAAGCTTATCTACATGGAGCGATAGGAGGTAGGAGTTGGGTGGTAGGCTGTTGTTAGTAAGTGGGCCGGTTAGTTGGGTTTACCAACAACTTGGAGGGATTAGTAGAAATAGTTAGTAATAGTTATTAATACTAGCGGGCGGTGGATATATGATGGAGGGTTCGCTTTTCAATAGACACAGCTATATAAACGGGGACATTAATGTGAAAAGCTACGAATGTTTCTGACCCCACCGAGAATTGAACCCCGGATGACTTGGTGAAGAGCAAGATCGCTACCACCTGAGCCACCTATCTAGTATTGGTCGGTATCTAAAATATCGTTGTAATTTAAATACGTAATTGGAAAATAATTACTAGTTCCTGCGAGGTTGTGAACAGGATATGATGCTGAATATAAGTGCTGTGTGCACAGTTTACAAAAATAACGTTAATTTTGAAAGAGTTTTATTAGCCTGTAGTTGAGCAGATCAAAATAATTTTTAATGTTCATTTGTATTCTTTATTGCTTTGGGTGAAAACTTTTAAATGTTCGAGATGAAAAGAACATCCATAGCTATGAATTAACCCGTATTTTGAACGACTTATATTTCACAGTATAATGTATAATTTAATTCATTAAAAATATTGTTTATTATTTCGTTTATTCACGACCGTGAATTAATGGAAAAAATTATGTAAGTTTCCGTATATACTACGATGGATTATGTGTCATATGGAATCGCTGAACTGACTTTTATTTTAATAAAAATTAAATCCTTCTTGTACTTTATCACGCCATTGCTGTAGTACAAATTATAACAATTTCAAAACTATTTTCTTGCATGATTGTGTTGTCTTATGACTCATATTAATTTGGTTTTACGTGTGCTCAACTTTGGCACGGTTGTGTACATTAATTCTGTAGCCCCATCCTGGCCCTGGTTTTGCTCCGGTTTTCCATCGGGTGGAGGCGGATTTCTTATACAGGTTCTCTAGGCTTTGTTTAGGGACATGTTTATTGTAATAATAAATCGTGAATTTAGTGTTATTTCAATTCTTATGATTTTTAAACACTATACTCAGAATAATCTATAGTTCGATAATACCTTGTACTAAATTTTGTGTTAAATTACAAACATATTTACATTCTATTAGTATTATATCTCGCAGCTAACTTTTTATCTTATCTAGGAATTTTTGCTGAAATTTTTGAATCCACCTCTGCTTTAGGGCCCTTAATCGGAATTGATGGGATGGTCCATTGCCTGCTTCCGGAGAGTAAATTAATTTATTGTTCTCCACGTGGTCATACGCAGTTTGTTCTGTTTTTTGACGATAAATTTATTATTATGACTAACACATTTATAATCAGTGTAAATGGTTTACCGTTTATCTTTCCTCTTGCAAAATTTTAATTTCCTCCAAATATTTCGCCATAACTGAAATACGATGTGATTTGTTCTGGGACCAGTATGTCCATTAATGTAATTTGAGGAATAAGCATCCAAGGGAGCGTAACTGTTAGAACTGCATACTAGGCTTTAATAGTAGTCCACTATTCTGATTGAGTAACTAAAGGAGCGTTTGCTGATAGAAGTCTTGCACGGCAAATCGAAGCAATAATTAGTGTGTTCTCTGCTGATGAAGCCAATCCGGTTTGACGTGGCCACATCCATAATCTTTGCGGATCGTAGATCTAACATATGCAATGTGTATGCACGATTGAAAGTTTACTGGGATGCTTGTCTGTTGCCTGAGATTGATGACTTCAGCATGTTATGATAGTTCCCATAGTCCACTTCATTCATGTTAATGAAGTATAGATTCTTGAGTAAAATAACCGGTTATCTCACCTTTATGTGATCTTCGTAAATGCATAACTTGTCTTCAGAATTGCATTATCTTAATGGAGCATGACCTCATTGTAATTATGCTCTTGTTGATGGTTCGTTTTGTCGATCGTTTCCGAGCACAAAATTTAATTTATACTCTTTCTTCTTCTTTATTTTCTTTCTGTTTTGTAATGGAAGGTGGCTGTATTTGTGTTTGATTCTGGAAATTAGCGATATATTTTATTCTTGTCACTCTAATAACATTACTTGCTGCAAGTTGTAAATGAAATTTTAAGTGTAATTAAAGTTAGAAATGAACTCTCGAAATATATTCCGAAGAATTTACTAAGAAGGACATTTACATTGAATTATGCTTTCGTTTTATACAATAGCATAAGTGTGTGAGGTACGAACTACGTTAGTATCTTGTTCCCTATCTTTCTTTCGAGTTCGTTTTCTCTCAAGTTCGTGTGCGAAATATGGTTTCCAATTTCTAAACGACATTACTCACTACTGAGTGTACTTAAGTGTACGTAGTTAAAAATATGTTTTAAGATACGTTATTAACATTGTATTTTTATTGTGTTATTAAATACTTAAAACAATATTTTAATTTCAATATTTTAAACTAATAATCCTTATTAATTTGTTACTCTTGATTTTGTTATGTTAGCTTATAGATCTCAGGTAATTTATGTGGTAAGTATTTATGTGTTGCAAGCACTGGACTTCATTATTTATTTAATTAGTGTAATGTTCGTTTGATAATCATTTCATTAATATTCGTAGATCGGTATTACAGTAAAAGATGTCATTCTTTTCGTCATTCTTGCGGATTTCGCTTGGCAAATAATCAATTCCATAACTCGATACAAATCACAGATTGATGGCGTTTGAATTGGAGTAAAAGTAGCTCTTTACGTTCATTGTCTTGTCAAGAGTTGTGTAAATCTTGAAATCATAATTTCAAATGAAGAACAGAAAGTTACTATCGATCCAGAAATGGTCTATAAATGTTCAGCAGTATGGGAATTTCTGATACGGTGACTATCTATAGTCTGGATTTAAGGCTGTTTTCGTATCGGTGAAATCGGATTAGTTTGATCGGATTAGTGAAATGGACCTTAGGCGTTTTTTCGTTTATGGTGAGTGAGTGAATACTTTATATCCTTTTAAATCAATTTATTAACTTTCGTGACAAACGTGTTACTTGAGATTTGTATTGAGAGTTACCAGAGAACTGCTTGCTCTGGAACCAGCTCACATAATAGTTAGCACTTTCCGAGAAGTTAAGTTCCTGCATAGAAATGTACGTTTCGTTCTAACGTGCGAAAGGAGTCCCTCATTTGCTTTTAAATTACGTCATTTCGTAGTGCTGTGTTTCCTGTTTTGAAATAGACAAGGATGCGTAAGCAAGTCTTTGGAAATCATCCATATGAATACATAAGGAAAGGAGTAGGATAGAGACTACTTTTCATGTTTACGAGTTCCTTGGTTATAAAACATTAGGTCACATGTTAAGAGTGTTATGTGAATACACATAGAAAATAAGAAAATATCAACATCGTATAATTTTTAAGTAATTAATTTCTCTTTGGTAAAGCGTCTTTAACTGTTACTGTAAAACTTGGCAAAGGAATAAGCAATGTGAAATTCTAAATCAAGTACTTTGTTGTGGCGTGCGAGTGAAGCAAGCATGGAAGTGAGCAAAGGGGCCTTGGGAAGTGGAGTAGGTCTGTAGGGATGTCCCACACGCGAAGGAGCCATCACTTGTTTACTTGCAGCGGCGTTGCGCTCTGGAGATTTCACTGCTATTTGGATTTTTGTTTTACTTTATTCATTTTCTCTTCCTTCTTGTGCCTTTGAATGTGGTTGTAACAATAAAGTTTATTGGATCTCAATCGCCTTAATTTATTGCAAAAAGTACTACGTCTTTCTAGATCGTTTTGACCGATGTGGATTCAGATTCAAGATCAACTAATGGATGTATATGTTTATTAATTATTTATTTTTTTGAATATTTTTTTACATTGCGTATTATTGTTTTAATAAATACACACTCTTCAAAAATGAGCAGTTTTCGTATTATTTTGCCTTGGAGTTGTTTTACCTTACTAACCACATGTGGAGTTGTGCTTTTAATTAGCGTCGCCGACAGCCTTGTTAACACGTGCGCCGTAACATCTCCTGAGGCGACCACGCACACTGGTCTCTTTGGTCGCCAAAGCGCTTTTTCCTCTTGCTTCTTGTGTCTCAACCTCTATCGTCTTCAGTGTTTGTGCGTCTCGCTTGGATCGTGGATGAAGGCTCCTATCGGTTGCTAGTTACACTTCTTGCAGGTACAGAATAATAATACTCCCGTTATAACAACTTCGACGAGATGAAAATAGCCACGAGCCGGGATCGAACCCAGGGTTTCCTGCAGGATGGAAATGGTCTACAGGTGTTGAAAGCGAACGGGTGGCGTAGCAGTCAATACCTCTGCGATTGAAGCATGAGATCTCGGGGTCGATTCTCAGCTCATCGTTATTATCATCTTTCCGAAGTTATGACTATCTTCTTCGTGAGTAGGTACACGAAATAAATACATAAATGTTCTAGCTACTGCGGAAGGATGTATCCTCAATATTGGTGATGAAAGAGGGAATATATTTTATTCAGATTAACTCAAAACTTGTTACTGGTCTGGCGTATGGTGAGTACGAGTAAAGCGAGATCCGGCTGCTTTCGGTCCTTGCTTACGTCCGGGATCCGCTTTGCCTTCAAATGAAAACATCCCGTCTCCGCCGTCGCGTCTTTCTGGTCGGTGCGGCGACCTAGACCGCGACGGCCAATGGCGTGATAGCGTGATGCGCGACTTCGCACGCACTCCTCCGCCCGTGACTGTCGCCCATCCCCGCTCACCGCCGAAGAACTCCTTCGTCTACGCTACCTTCCTCCGCCTGCACTGGTGCGCGGACCTCCCGCTTAGCGGCAAGGACGACGGAGGCCCCCCCGAGCGACGTCAGTTCTCAACAGAAACAACGGCCACCGGCAGCAGACCGCGCACCCTTAGTGCCCTTCTAGTGCTTTCGCGTGTCTCAAAGTGACTGTGAGCGGCCCTCAGGAACCCGTCGCCCATGGACGCAGAGCGGCGGGTACCATGTGCGAGTTCGTGCGGTACATCGGCCTGTCCTTGGGTAAGCACGCATACCGGAATCGCGTCGCGAGCAGCCGCGTGTCGATAGATGTGATGGAATCAATGGCTGCTATCTTTTTGCGTGTTGTTTAGGATTTACGGAATGCTGACGCTGGTGGAAGAATAATAAACGCTGATGTCTATTGTTAGTGTGACCTATTTCTTCCGAATACTAACAAGAATGAGAAATCGTGTTGGTTGAGAAATATTATTGACCATAGAATTTGTTCTTTCACGACGAATTACCGATTATATCTATTCATTCATTCCTTAAGTGCTGAACAGTTTGTTCTTTGAATTCAAAGAAGTTTCTTTCATTGTCCTTTAACAGTTTTACCCCTATGTTCCTGCAAATGCTTTGATACCGATTTTGCAGTGAAAAGAATTATGAACCTGTCTACTCAGCTCACAAATAATATCAAACATGCGATGGATGAAAGATGTAGCTGTGGAATATGAAAATAAAAAAGCTAAGGTTTGAGAATGCGTTAGAAGTTAAAAACATTGGATGGGTTGGATTGTAGTTGTAACCTTAGACCATCATCATGCACGATCAATATGAATATTACTGTGATGTTTGTTCCACGTATTGTCATTTCAGTTTTTTGCTTCTGAAAAATTGTTTTCTCATTGCGTATGTTTTATGGTATAAGCGATTTCTCGTTTTAAGGATCCAGTGATATAAAAAATAATAATTTTTCAACTCAGAAGGATTCTAAAATTTGTCATACTTCTTATTAATTTTACGATTATTTCCTTCAAATTATCGTTCCTGAGAATTACATTTGTGCAATGCAAAATCTGAAACGTCTCAGAGTGTAATGTTAAAACAAAATTTTCGGACAGAATATATATATGGAAGAAAGCAAAATTTTGAATCTCCGGTTACGTGAATAGCATCACCATACTGATCTATCTAGTATATGAAATTTTCTTCAGGAAATCTTGTAGTTCTCAGCAGTATGCGAGACAGAAGGAGCGCTCGTCATAACGTCTCGCCTGCCACCTTCAGTGTACCGCATTTAGATCGCGTGACGTCGCGATGCAGTCAGCTGACTGAGAGCGTGAGTGGCCTATGCGCCTCTGAGTCGATTCCCGACTATCGATTTTGCACCAGGTCACAATATTGACTGTAGCAATATGTAGACATTGTACTAGGAAAATGTATTGTCATTCGTACCCAGGATAGCCAGTAACGGATTGTTCCTTATATGGCTGCAAAATTAATATTAATAAAAAATGAAACTTGTGGAGGGTTGTTTTATTGTTTACTTTTTACGAGCCTCAGGGGCCCCGATTGTCATCATGCACCGGGTCAGATCACTACCAGGTTACGCAATTGTTTTTTACATACAAGTCACCTGAAAGTAACTTGAGAAGTCGTTATCTTTCGGAAAAGTTATGGAAAAGTCTTTTCACTATAAATATAATGACAACGTTACAGCATCTATGAGGGTGTATTTATTTTGAAGATTTTTCATATTTTGATCGTTGTTCTCTATTCAAATCTTTGTTTGTGTTTAGCACGCCATCATAGTTATGAAGATAGAAACCTTTTATATCTAAGTTTTAAGATAGCATTTTCGTTTTTGCTCCTTTTGAGATGTGGCTTCAGAGTCTAATAGATCGTTCCTCCTCCTTCAGTGAGTCGTCCTCTTTGTCCACTGCGCGTCCCGGCATATCGCAATTAAGAACAGGGTTCACAGTAGTCTCATTATTTGAGCGTACGCTTGTGAGGTTACGCGTAATTCTGTGTCTTCCTTCCGTCATCAAGAAGTGCTCAACGACTTCGGTCACGGAGTTCTTGCCGCTGTCCTGTTTCATCTAACTGCGCAACCTGTTCCTGGAACACTTTAGACTGACTACCGTAGAGATAGAAATATTCGATGTAACAGACATATAGTTTCTTTCCTTCCTTCCTTCCTTTCTTTCTTCATTTCCTTTTTCGTTCCTTCCTTCCTTTTTTTCTCGTAAGACGTATCACATTCTTGCAATATTTTCTGAATTCTTAAGATTTTCTTTTTCCATAATTGGTAAATTTTCTTAACATCTTTTCACTGTACATGTTATCTGCGTGTATAAATAAAACACTTGCTAGCATTCATTGGAGTGTTTTTAATTCCTTGTGATAATTGAACAAATAATTCATGAATCACTGCCTATATCTCAAATGGATATGAATAGAAGATAATAAAATGCAATTATTTCGTATGAATGGGTACAAATCATTCCGATCCTTGTTTTCTCACAACTTTTGTAAATGTCACAAAAGTGGGTACCTGTGAATAGTAACTTTAAAGGGTAATGACCTTTCAAGGGTAATGAAGAGTTGTGTATTAAAATTTCAATGTTATTTTAAATATATAGTAAGTATTTTTTTTTCTTATATAACTATGCGTCTTGCTGTTTATAGTATTGTTGAAACGTTTTTGTCTTAGATTCATAATAACGAGAAAGTATATAAAGGTGACATAGAGCAGAGAAAAACAAAGGGTTATGGAAAAACTCGTAACACTTAACCTGGAGAAACTAACGATGGAGAAATGATAATAAAGATCAAATTACTCGGTGAGACACCTAAAATGGGAAGGACTATAAAGACCCACGCCTAAAAATATATTGCAGCACAGAAGGCACCATAAATATGAAACGATCTTAATATTTAAGCCACAACAGTCTGCATAAATTTCCATCTGCAAGCTTGCATTAGGTCTTCTCCCTCAATCAGTCTTGGAATAGAAATCTGGACCTCGAAACAATGATACAGTAAAATTACACGAGAATTGCTGCAGTTCTAGACAAGTTGTCTCAAAATACTGTAAAATTGAACTGGATTATTGCAGTTGGAGAGTTTTCTCAAAATATTACAAAATAAAATGGAAGAAAAATATCGACAACTATGCTGAAGTCAAAAGAAGAAGAAAGTAATTTTGGATTGTTTTTTTTTTATGGAAAATATCTTCAAATAACACACAGTTAACATATTTTATAATATACATATATGTTAACTGTGTGTTATTTGAATAAAAGGGGTGTAATAATAATTATAAAATTGGAAAATGTTCGTGTTAACTTATGGGCACGAGAAGAGTTGTGTGTG
>NNCF01127410.1:506879-569483 GCA_002313205.1 Laupala kohalensis | reverse complement strand
GATAGATATCAACAGGTAGAAATATCCTATACTAAAAATAAAATACTTGAGCGTTGTCTTTCAGAAACAAAGCCACTTACTTGCGGAGTACCCCAAGGATCAATTCTCGACCCTATACTCTTTTTATTGTATGTGAACGACAGGTCATCATCCACATCAGATTGCAAAATGATTCTTTTTGCTGATGACACTAATTTACTATGTAAACACGTCAATGCTTAAAATAATTTGTCTAACCTTTCGACTTGGTTCCATGCAAATCGTCTCATTGTAAACACTGACAAAACAGTGTCTATGTCATTTCACAATAGTATCACAAAATCTTTACCCCAGGTTTCTCTTTCTTTAAACGGAACACAATTAAAAACTGTTACAAATACAAAATTCTTAGGTCTCCATATTCAAGACAACCTCAAATGGAATTGTCACGTTGAAAATCTTAATTCCCAATTAAGCAAATTGTGATACGCATTCCGAAACTTAGTTAACGCAGTTAGTCTACGTATTTCTTTTTGCGTATATTTTGCAGACGTTTACTCCCATTTACGTTACGGTATTACCTTCTGGGGCAATTCCGGTCAGAGTATTCAAACTTTCAGAATTCAGAAGAGGATAGTTCGGATAATTTGTAAATCTCACCCCCGAAACTCTTGTAAACCTTTATTCAAGGAATTAAATATCTTAACACTTCCCTGCATTTATATTTATGAAAGGGTCGTGTTTGTTAAGACTGAATTACTGAAGTGCCACCCTTGCTTTATACGAAACAGTCTCGTTCACGAACACAATACTCGCAATAGTAATAATATTCATCGGCCTAGAGTGTCAACCACTCTTTGCCAAAAAGGACCGCGTCATTCGGGAATCGTTCTATATAATTCCCTCCCCAAGAATATAAAAGATATTATGAAATTGAATCTGTCCAAATCCGCGGTTAAAAACAACCTCCTGCACCAGTGCTTCTACACTAAAGAATTTATAGATTTTAATAAAAGCTAAATCTGTTTTGTACTTTATCACGCCATTGATGTAGTACTTTTAAAATAACTTATAACAATTTCAAAAACTACTTTCTTGCATAATTGTGTTGTTTTATGGCTCATATTAATTTAGTTTTATGTGTACTCAACTTTGGCACGGTTGTGTACATAAATTCTGTAACTCCATCCTGGCCTGGGTTATTCTCCGTTTTTCCTTCGGGTAGAGGCGGACTAATTATACAGGTTCTCTAGGCTTTATCTAGGGGCGTGTTTATTGTAACAATAAATCGTGAATTTAGTGTTTTTTCAACTCTTATGATTTTTAAGCACTATACTCAGAATAATCTATAGTTCGATAATACCTTGTACATGTAATTTTTTTGTGTAAAATTACAAACATATTTACATTCTATTAGTATTATAACTCGCAGCTACTTTTTTATCTTATCTGGGAACTTTTGATGAAATTTTTGAATCCTCCTCTGCCTTAGGGCCCTTGATCGGAATTGATGGGATGGTCCCTTGCTTGCTTCCGGAGAGTAAATTAGATTATTGTTTCCACGTGGTCATAGGCAGTTTGTACTGTTTTTTTGACAATAAATTTATTATTATTATTAAATAATAATAATAATGATTACAATAATTATTTATATTACTTTATAATAATTATATTATTTTAATGAAATCTTCTTATATATAAAGGAGAGTGTTTGTATGTATGTAATTTGTTTACTTTTTTGCTGTCACAGAAACACAACAAAAGAATTTTCTTACTTAACCGACACTTGGTAATTTAGAATTATAAACAAAAACAATTGAACATCATTGCTTAACAATGCCTCCAAAAAAACGTAAAGCTATTGAAAGTAATGAAGAAAGATATAAAAGATTAGCAACGATACGTGAAAGAGTTGCAAGATCTAGAAATTCAGAAACAGCAGGACACCGTGAAGCCAGACTCCAAGAAATGAGAAACAGGGCTGCAAAAACCAGAGCCTCTGAAACACAACAACAACGTGAGGCCAGGCTTAATGATCTACGAAACCGAGCTGCAACATCCAGAGCCTCTGAACCACAACAACAACGAGAGGTCAGGCTGCAACAAATCAGAGATAGAACGAGACGTTCACGAACTGATGAATACTCCGATTTACAGTGTGAAGCATTATTCTATGACCCTCACATAGATTACGCACATCACGCCAGTATCAACATAGGAAAAATGGATTTAATTTGCCGCAATTGCCAAGCCAAAAAGTTTAAATCAGAACCTCCCGGTCTTTGCTGCAATAATGGTAAATTAAAACTTAACCAACTGGACCCATTACCACAAGAACTCTTAAAATATACAACTGGTGATACACCACAGTCAAGACATTTTCTGAGTAATATCCGAAAATACAACTCATGTTTTCAAATGACCTCATTTGGAGCCACATCTGTTATTAATCAGCCTGGATTTCAATCCACTTTCACAGTACAAGGGCAGATATACCATAAAGCAGGATCGTTGTTGCCGTTGCCTAATCAGCAACCAAAATTTTTACAATTATATTTTATTGGAAACGACCAAGTTGAGACCGACCAAAGATGCGCCAACAATTCAGGAACAAGACGTGAGATTGTATCTGATTTACAACAAATGTTCCATGCACACAATATTTACATAAAAACGTTTGAAACTTCAATTGATCATATGCCCACAGATGCATATAAAATTATTATAAAAGCAGATCGAAAACCAGCAGGAGAGCATGAACGGCGCTTCAACGCTCCTGTAGTGGATGAAGTTGCAGTTGTGATATCGGGTAATGAATTTGAAAAGCGAGATATCGTGCTTCAATTACGTAGTGGATCATTGCAGCGAATTTGCGAAACGCACAGGTCGTATGATGCTCTACAATATCCTATTTTATTTCCTTATGGTGAAGATGGGTATCATTTCAATCTGAGGCAAGTTAATCCAACAACAGGTATTCCAACAAGTGCAAAGGTATCTGCTATGGATTATTATGCTTACCGTCTAATGATACGAGGTACTAAACACAACCACGTGATAAATTGCAGACAATTATTCCATCAATTTATCGTGGATATGTATGTAAAGATTGAAAGTGAACGTCTTCAGTTTATTCGTTCGAATCAAAAAAAATTAAGAGTGGACCAATATATTCACCTAAGAGATGCGGTAGCAAATGACGGAAATATTGAGAATCTGGGCACTTTGGTTATTTTGCCAGCGACGTTTACGGGCAGTCCTAGACACATGCATGAGTACACACAAGATGCAATGACCTATGTAAGGACATACGGGAGACCAGATTTGTTTATTACGTTTACCTGCAACCCGATTTGGTCAGAGATTAAAGAAATGCTAATCAACGGTCAGTCATCCAGTGATCGCCACGATTTAATTGCGAGAGTTTTTAAACAAAAGCAACAAAAATTCATTAATATTATAACAAAAGGTCACATCTTTGGAGAGGTGAGATGCTGGATGTACACCATTGAATGGCAGAAACGAGGTTTACCACATTCACATAATTTATTTTGGTTGAAAAGGAAGATTCAACCAACAGAAATCGACGCTATTATATCTGCTGAACTTCCTAACCAAGAAGAAGATCCTGATTTATACGCTGTGGTAACTAAAAATATGATCCATGGACCATGTGGAAATATAAATCGGAACTCGCCATGTATGAAAGATGGGAAATGCACCAAAAACTATCCTCGAAAATTAATTAAAGATACACAAACAGGAAACGACGGCTATCCTTTATATAGACGGCGAGCTCCAGAAAATGGAGGTTTTACGGCAATACTGAAGACGCGAAGCAACGTGGAAATAGACGTGGATAACAGTTGGATTGTACCATATTCTCCATTATTATCAAAAATGTTTAACGCACATATTAACGTAGAATACTGCAATAGTGTCAAATCTATTAAGTATATCTGCAAATATGTTAATAAAGGTTCTGATATGGCAGTTTTTGGTGTAGGCAATGAAGACACCAACAATGAAGTAAAGCGTTATCAGTTGGGAAGATACGTCAGTAGCAACGAAGCTGTTTGGCGAATCTTCGGATTTTCAATTCATGAACGGTATCCTACTGTGGTTCACCTTAGCATTCATTTAGAAAACGGTCAACGAGTATACTTCTCAACTGATAGTGCCGCAAGAGTGATTGATCAGCCGCCAAACACAACTTTAACAGCATTTTTCCAACTATGCCAGCAGGATACTTTTGCAAGAACACTATTGTATTCAGAATTGCCGAGATATTATACGTGGAATACATCAAGGAAAGTCTTTTGTAGAAGAAAAATGGGCAACTTTGATCCTGAGCATAATATTTATTCATGTGACGCATTGGGCCGAGTCTACACAGTCCATCCTAACAACGCCGAATGTTATTTTTTAAGAATGCTTCTACATACCATTAGAGGACCTCGCTCATTTGCAGAATTAAGAACGGTAAACGGAGAAATATGTGAGACATTCAGAGAAGCTTGCCAGAATTTAGGGTTGCTAGAAGGAGATCAACACTGGGATGACTCATTGCGAGAGGCCAGTTTGATTTCTCTTCCAGGACAAATCCGAATTTTGTTTGCCATCATAATAACCTCCTGTAATCCATCTAACCCAAAAACATTATGGGAAAAATATAAAGAATCAATGAGTGAGGATATACTGGCTAAAGTTCGAAGTGAAAATCCTACATTGGATATTACGTTTAACTCCGACATTTTTAATAAAACTTTGATTATTTTGGAGGAAAAGTGTATCACCATGGTTAACAAGACTTTAGTGGAACTCGGTCTTTTTGCACCTGTACAACATCAAGAGGGTGTATTTTATCCAGATTATATACGTGAAACTAGCTACAATGTCTTAGACTTAGAAGCATACATCGCGGATAAAAAGCCACTTCTTAATGAAGATCAGAAATTCGCGTACGAAACAATAATGGATCAAGTAGATAAACAAGAAGGAGGAATCATTTTTCTTGATGCTGCTGGTGGCACGGGAAAAACATTTTTAATTAATTTAGTTCTCGCTGAAATCAGGGTTCATGGAGAAATTGCTCTAGCCGTTGCATCTTCAGGTATTGCAGCGACATTAATGGAAGGAGGAAGAACAGCCCACTCTGCCCTTAAGTTGCCACTTAATATTTCCCGACAAGAAAATCCCACATGTCATATAAATAAAACAAGCGGCCAGGCACAAGTTCTTATAGAATGTAAATTGATAGTATGGGATGAGTGTACGATGGCTCATAAAAAATCTCTTGAGGCCCTCAACGCAACACTTAAAGATCTTAGAGGAAACTGCAGTTTAATGGGAGGAGCTCTGGTACTCCTGTGTGGAGACTTCCGTCAAACTCTGCCTGTCATTCCAAAATCGACTCCAGCCGATGAAATTTATGCCTGTTTAAAACATTCTGTTCTATGGAATCATGTCCAAGAAATTAGCCTTAAACAAAACATGCGAATCCTCTTAAGAGATGGGAATGCTCAAAATTTTGCAAATAAACTTTTGGAGATTGGAGAAGATAGATTAGTTATTGAAGCATCTGGTATGATAAAATTGTCATCAGATTTATGTGTATCGGTGAAAACTGTCCGCGATATGATACAAGCAGTCTATCCTAACGTTAATCAAAATTATAAAAATTTAGAATGGTTGCGAGAAAGAGCCATTCTTGCTCCTAAGAACGATGATGTTAATGTAATTAACAAGGAGATACTAGCCATGCTGCCAGGAGACGTGATTGAATATAAATCGGTTGATACCGTAGTGGATGCTGACGAAGCCGTCAATTATCCAACGGAATTCCTAAATTCACTTGATCCAGCTGGATTGCCACAACATCGCCTTATACTTAAAGTAGGATCTCCAATCATTTTATTGCGAAATTTAGATCCACCAAAACTCTGCAATGGGACACGATTGTGTGTGACAAAATTAATGAAAAATATAATCCAGGCAGTCATTTTAACTGGAAAAGGAAAAGGTGAAATAATTTTTATTCCACGGATACCTCTAATCCCAACTGATCTTCCCTTCAACTTTAAAAGATTACAGTTTCCAGTCCGGCTAGCTTTTTCAATTACCATTAATAAATCACAGGGACAGTCTTTAAAGTTTTGTGGTGTTGATCTAAGATCGCCATGTTTTAGACACGGGCAACTTTATGTTGCTTGCTCCAGAGTAGGTTCGCCTAAAAATTTATATATTCTTTCTCCTGGATATGAAACAAAAAATGTAGTTTATAAACAGGTGTTAAATAAAGAAGATTCTTAAATTTGTATGAAGTAGTGTATTATTGTGCTTTATAATTTGTTGTTTTTATTTATGTAGTATATTTATATTATTGTTTCTCCCTAACCCGTGCAAAGCCGGGTATTCAGCTAGTAATGCAATATAGTAAAATAATCATACAAAAATAATTCAATTGAGTACTTGTGTTCAACACTAGTCTTCTATGTCAGATACCAACCTTTTTAAGTTGGTTGTGACAAGTTCAAATCTGTTTTGAACTTGTTACAACATGTAGGCACCTTGCTCACTTCACTGATACTTGTTGCAGATTGTCATACAGTGTGTATAGCCCTTCTTTAGTGGATGTATTTTGAGTTGGTTGTATGTATTCAAAGATTATTCATGATTAAGCTCTAATGTGATGATTTTATTATTTTATATATTCATGTTTAGAGTTAGTGGTTAACATTTAACAAGTGTTTGATAGTGTAAATATGTTTTTCTTTTGCTCAATATGGAAAGTGATGTATCCAGAATTCAGTGTTGTAATCCATTAAAGAAAACAAATTACTTTGTTAGAGACAGGGAAAAGGTCAGAAATGTCACAGTATGGATGCCTGAATTGTATCCACAGATAGTCAGTGGCTCAAACATTTGTGATAAATATAGAAAGGAAATTACTATGTTAAAAAATGCACAGTCCCTAATATACAAAAATGTTAAAGATCATTCTTACTCAGAAACATTCTTGGACAATGACACAGACCTTACAACAAACTCAGATGTTGTCCAGTCTCTTAATATATTTCTTGAACAGTTGGGTGAGTCTCCCATTGTAAAAAAAAGAATAAAATGCAAGAAGTATAGTGCATCGCAAGTAAGAAAAATTTCCTCTACTATGAAACGTAAACTTTGTCCTGCTGCTGCTGAAAGTTCATCATCAGAAAGTAATATGGAGAAATCAGAAGTTGTCAAAAATCTGAAAATTAAATTTTCCAGTTGTACGAGTAGGACGAAAAAACTAATGCTTCTAACATGTTTACCTGAAAATTGGAGCATAGAAATGCATGAATTTGATGCACCAATTGGAAAGATAATGCGTGAATTTGATGCACCAATTTACATGGTCAGGCAAGCAAAAAAACATTCTTAGTGAAAAGGGCTTTTTGGAAAGTCCAGATTTAAAACCAGGGAAAAGCTTGCCAGTAGAGACAGTAGGAACTGTACGTTCTGTTTATGAACATGATGAAGATAGTAGATCAATGCCGGGTATCAAAGATTGTGTGACAGTGACTGAAGTAGACGGAAGTAAATCGAAGATTTCGAAAAGACTCATATTGTGTGACCTTAAGGAAGCACACAAACATTTTAAGGACAAGTTTCCCAGCATAAAAATATGTTTCTCTAAATTTGCTGAATTGAGTCCTAAACATTGTATATTAGCTGGACAAAGTGGCACACACTCTCGTTTGTGTGTGCACAACTCACCAAAACGTGAAACTAATGATAGAAAATTCTAAATTGAACACTGTACCAAATGGTAAATTGCAAAATTACAAGCAGTGCTTTGCAAAAATGCTTTGTAATCCATCGTCTGTGGTACTTACTGTCCAGGTGGAAATGAAATACGTAAAATTTTGGAAGAATCCTTTGCTGAAAGTTCAGTTGAGAAAGTACAAATCCGCTTGTGGGTTTTAGTTGATCGCTGTAATCTACAGATTTTAGAGAAAGATTCAGATGAATTTATTGATTTATTCAGCAAGTTGTCATCTTTGGTTCAGCATGACTTCATAGCCAAGCAGCAGAGATCTTTTCTAAACTATACAAAGGAAAATCTGAAAGAATCAAAATTTGTTGTCACCTGTGATTTTTCTGAAAATTACAGCATAGTGCTACAAGATGAAGCACACAGCTACCACTGGTCAAGCCAACAGGTCACAATCAATCCCTTTGTTATGTATTACAAAGAGAAAAGCAAAATTGAACATGTTAGTTACACAATAGTTTCTGATTCCCTAGAGCACAACACAGTTGCTGTGTATACTTTTCAAAAAAAACTCATAACCTTTCTGACAGACAAATTTCTAAAATTTCCCAAAAAGTTTTTCTATTTTTTAGACGGGTCTGCTGCCAAAACAAAAACAAAATTATTAAACTTCTGCTTTCACGAGGAAGATTTTAAAGCGAAAGGTGAGTGGCACTTTTTTGCCACAGCTCATTGCAAAGGGCCTTGCGATGGAGTAGGATGATCGGTAAAGAGATTGGCAGCTCGTGCCAGTTTGCAAAGACCCTATGAAAATCAAATCCAAACCACACTACAACTTTTTGAGTTGGTAGTAGAAAACATTACCAACATGGACTTTGCATATTCAAGTCAAGAAGACTATGTTGAATCAGAGTGTTTTAAAAAAAATCGGTTTGGTCAAGCGTTGGCTATCAAAGAAACACCAATACCATACTTTCATTCCTAAATCTGCTTCCAAAATATTGGTTAAAATCTTTTCTATGGATTCAGAAGCCTGCGAAAAGAAAGTATCAAAATCTCCTAATAAACTTAAATTAGCAGATATATCAAGCTACATTACTGTAGTCTATGAAGCAAACTGGTGGGTTGGGTATGTTTTAGAGAAAAATGAAGAACTTGATGAAGTAAAAGTAACTTTTCTTCATCCAGTTGGGCCCTCTAAATCCTTCCAAGAAATGCTGATATTCTGTGGGTCTCAGTAGTGGATGTTCTGAAGAAAGTGGATCCTATGACTCCTACTGGAAGAACTTATGTTCTACTTCAAAGAGATGTATGCCACACAAATGAAGCCTTTCAAACGTAAAATAATAAACAGACCCAATTACTTAATAGTAAGTTTTACTTTGGATTTAGTATAAATTTTTTATTCATGTCAGTGTTTATGTTTTTTTTTTCATGAAAATGTCAATATTAGAATTGTTGTATTAATGAAAATGAATACAGAGTTGAATTAATGGGAATAGATCTTTATTCTTCAATTTTTTAAACAATGAAGCCATTATCATTCCAAATTTAAATTTTTCCCTGTGATTTATAACACTACTAGCTATTCATGGAAGTAATTTTAAAAATTTGAAATATGTAATTTTTGAAAAAATGTAAATTTAAATTTTTAATTAAGTTTTAAATTTTTCTCTCCTATCTTAACCTATATAGTGTTGCATATAATAAGAAAGGGCATTAAAAATGCTGTAAAATGTCACCAATTTCAGGTCTGTAGCTCTATTAGAAAACTTTCTACAGCAATTCAAAAAATTGGTGTTGACAGTTTTTGGTCCCATTTATGATAACTTTACAGCCCTGTAATTCAAAAACCAGTCGACATATCCCAGTAAAATTTCATATTTTTCCAAGTCTATACCAATAGTACACCTGTGCAAAATTTCAAGAAAATCCGAGATGGTGTGGTTCAGACCCTGTGTTGATTTGATGTGGAATGACTCCTGAGTCATATTGTAGCAATTATTTTCATATTATGCACATCGCTAAATAAATGTTTGTTTTATGATTATTCATTTCAGAGTTGCGAAAGTTTACGTGCTTTTCTTTTTATCTGCCTATTAAAATAAGACATAGATTCCTTTCTTCCCGTTTCCTTTCTTTCGCGAAGAACTCGCTTCATTTAATCATCGATGATTCTTATTTTCCCTTGCTTCCTGCACAATTACGTTCTGTACATCTTTTTTTTCCTGTTAACTCCATTATACATTTCACAAACTTAACATCCGGTGAATGTTGCCAGCTTTGTCATCATCTATGTCAACAACGCTATTTTCTGTCTTCCGCTCAGTTTTATGTTTTGATTCTGAGAATACTGTACTACACGATTAGTATCGACATGAGGAATTCGTTGATCATTTACATTTAAATCACTTGCGAAATATTAAATTTATGACAACGTAGCATACTTGGTGTACTCTCTGGGTTTTAGGTAACTCTGCCGAATTTCATTAAGATTATTAATTCAGTAACTTATTTTCTGAAGCAAGTTGGGAGCGCACCATTATTTCAACATGAAAAACGGAATAGTTTGAACGTTTGTAAATTTTCTCTATATTTTCTCCATTTTTATGTATTAGTTCTCTTCGATGTCACTTATTTTCAGAAAAAATGTCTATATACATATAAAACTTGAGCACGCAACTTAAATTCTGAATATTATGATTTTTTGGGTATGAAATTCTGGTAATATTTTCAGGTCTATTCCAAAAATCGGGATGGGTGGCTACTCTAGAGTAATTGAAATTTGAGGGTCAAAATAGGTAGTTTTGATGAGTTAATTTGATTCTCTGCTTAAGCGACTCGTTAGAAGATGAAACACGCGTAAAAACAGGAGCATGGAAAGAGTCTTAAATATGTCAGTGCAACTGCTTCAAGCTGTTAACTTGAGTACAACGCTGGAATGTGTAGTATGTGCTTCTTTCACTGGATGAGAACCTCGTTGTGTGTGTTCATTTCAGTGATAATACTCTAACCATTTGGTTCAATTATTCTTTTTTTTTCATTGTGGTTTGTGACATGCATCTGTAGTGTGTATTTATCGTACACTCTTTGGAATTCTCTTCTGGTTAATTAGTTATCTAAATTTATTTGTAATACATTCATGATCAATGTTGCACCTTGTTCCTCTAAAATGTGTTTATGTTTTATGCAGTAGGATTTTTTTTATTCCTTCTGTTCGTGAATTAAAAAAAACGCACACAAGTTGCATTTTACTTTAATGGTTTATTTTGTGAGTTAATTAAAAAATTGATTGTTGTTGATATTGTTTTTTGAGGTTGTGGATTAATAATTTTTATAATTTGTAAACACAAAAGCAATGTGTTTGGAAGTAAATAATGAACAGATGTCGTGGAGATTTCATTAAGAATAGTATTATGTATGTACGTGCTTATAATTTATATACCAGTTATCTTATATGAGCTTCAGTCTTAACATTTCCTTTGCTTTTAACTTAAATTTTCACCTTTAATGGAAAGAGTTAATTAGATATGAGAATTTCCCGTGGACATTCGACTTATCATTGCTGTTGGTTTGCTTTGTTGCAACAGGAAAGAGCTTCCGGAGACTATGGAATTCTCTACGTCCTTCTGGCGATGTATGAAATCGGGTTTTCTTGCGGAATATATCGATACCTTTTCAGCAACCTTTGGTTGAAGCAAGGTTTCTCTGTTTGTTGATTTATCACACATTATCGCGTTGAGTGATGATTATCCGCATTTGTTGAGCAAACACATTGACGATAACTGTTGAGTAATAATTTTGTGAAATTAATATAAATATTTCTTCTGCTTTCGATGAGAATTGTACATCCTCATTAGAAGTAACATGAAATAGGAATTGGTTTGAACAATATCCATAATGAATCTCGCACAGTACATTCTTGGGCGCAGTCATCGCAGACAAGTGGGAACTGGACATTCAATCCGGAGGTTGAAAGATCGCAAACGTCGACAATGAATGGTTATTTTACAAATGACGATTAATATGCAATTTCTTCTATGAGGGAAGATGAGTGACTATTATCTCGCTGTGTGGCACGACACCAAATAAGAGTCCCCAGTATTCCCGTGCAATATTGTCAATATTGACCAATGAATTCGACATGAGGAAAAACATTATCATTGGAGTGGATGCTTCCGTGAGGTTTGAACGAAGGATACGTGATTAGAATGATCGGTAAAAAGGGATAGCGCTGGAGCATGGATGTGTGTGACAACGTGTACGTACGTTCGTCGTGAAGTCGGAGGCAACGGCCCGAAGAAGGCGCGCCGCGCCGGATGATGTCACGCGGACGCCTCCAGAATGACGCGCCGCCTTCTCCCCTCCTTTCTGTCTCGGTACACACGCGCTAACCTTCTCCCTCCACTCCAGCCCATCGCTCCACCTCGTGTCATTTCTACCACACTTCAACCCGATATCACCGATACTTCCGTCCTAATCTCTACCACTCGTCTTGACGCTTTTCTGCGTTTGCATCCACGCTGCAGCGACCACTTGCTTGTCTTCCGGCGACGTCCTCCACTTCCGTCGCGCCGCGACCGCCGGTCACAGGATGCGCTTCGCTGGATCCGCCGCCGCGTAGCGCCCTCCGCCCGTGCCAGAGTCAGTCAGTGCGAGTGAGGCTATGCCTTCGAAGCAGCTAACACGCGTCGTTGGCGACGAGGAGCGGCGCCATGCCTGCTAGCGAGAGTGCCGCGTTCGCGTCACCGCCGCCGTCCCCGGCGTCACCCGTTGGCACCGCTGCGGCGTCTTCACGCTTGTCTCGAGAACTCGACGTCGCCGTCGAAGCGACGGGTTGCAGTAAGTCACAGCCATCGATGTTTACTAGTGTAATGTGAGATTATGAGTGTGTCTATAGTTTGGGTATCAATTGAATTTGATTGATCGTGAAATTTATGGGTATGAAATATGTGAATAAGTGAAAAGGATGAAGAAACGCGCACTTACAAATTTCTAAGATAGTAAAGATGGGTTGCATCAAAAGAGAGGTATGAAGATTTCGAAAGATTATTGGAAACATTAATTTTTATTATAGTATATGTAAATGGGAAATGTAGCATGCTATTGAAGCTTGTCTACACGGGGCGACAGGAGTTAGGAGTTAGGGCCATTGTTGTTAGGGCCATAATAGGTTGGCCGGTTAGCTGGGTTTACCAATAACTTGGCCCACGTGGAAGAGTTAGTAGGACTTGTTAGTGATAGTTAGAGTTATTGATTCTAGGAGGTGGATATAGGAAGGAGGGTTCACTTTTGAGCTCAAACTATATATGAACTGGGACATTAATGTGAAATTTTTCTTGGTCCCATCGGTAATTGAACCCGATATAACTCGGTGATGAGCTAGAACGCTACCACCTGAGTCACGGAGGGATTATTGGAACATTACGAGATGCAATAAAATATGGATAAGAGTGATTTCACTCAAATAAAAAAAGACAAAAAGGTTGGAATTACAAAAAAGAAAAGACAATGGTCAAGAATATATAGTAACATTATCAAGGAGCAGGGTTTTAAGAGTTCAAGAAAATGTATTTAAAAAAATTAAATTTATTATATTGTACGTTGGCGATTTAGTAGACACACCGAAAAATTTTCTCCATTTCCTTCCATATTTTTTTTTCTTCAGAACGAATAAGCCTCACCATGTCGGTTGACTGGTCCCCATAATTATCATGAGTCACCCCTATAATATAACAATACAAAGACTCGTGTGAGAAGTGAAATGTCCCAAGAACAGTTTCGCTTACTTCGTTGAAATAAACCTTGAATTAAATCTTGTTAATGCAGTATGAGTATGCAGTATGTTTTTAACTCTGTACAGTGTTCCGTTTGAAATGACTAATTAGCTATCATTCATAACAAATTCCAGTTTGTTTGTTTTTTTTCACGAACAGAAAGGTTTGTTGCAAGAAATATTATACTTCTTGTTTTCATATAGGATATAACATGACTCGTATTTTACGGACGAAAGCACATGTTAAGGATTACCTTTTTTCTATGTTATTACGGAAATCGCAGTCGGTGACAAGGGGGGTGCTGGGGGGTGTCATTTAGTAACAGGAAAAAAAATTACTGCTACATCAATCTTTAATATATTTACTGGTATATTTTATGTCATTTATTATAATGAATAAACTAATAGTAGACTCGCTGGTTGTCGTAGAACTACTAAACACAACATATAGTAAACTCAGAAGTAAATGAAATAAGTTTGGGCATCCGCCTAACATATACAACTTGATTAGAACGTAGTGCGTGGATATTCTTTATTAATAAAAGATAAAATGTACATCTATTCCTTATTACATACAGCATTTTAGTGGTGTATGAAGTTAATTCACATTACTATAAGTTGAAAATAATTATATATAGATGTGAAGTCAACATGTTGTAAAACCCAGTCTTAAGTGATCCGTCACTGAGCAGTTAAATCATATAACTAATTCATTTTGTAAATGTTGTTGCGTTTATGCTCGGCATATAAGTATTCTGCTGCGAGTGTCAATTTCTGCATTGTTCCTTGTCAGTTCTTACAAAGAAGTTTTAAAATGCCATGTTACTCAAAATTTGTGTGAGGAACGTCTTCGTTTCTGAATTTGATTGATATAAATGCCGTTACTGCATAGTCTCTTGATGCCGCTGCCCTGGATCATATGGAACAATTGTGTAGCTGCCAGAAGGTCATTGCGCTCTGCGTGATGGCATGTAGAGCCCATTTGCTGATTGCATACAGCCCATGTGGGACAAGACTCTAATGATGAGTTATGTTAGGTCACGAATTTTAACTCACTTTATCTTACTTGATGAAAGATTCGATTTAGAAAATCTTGATGTAACATGAATGACATTAATCATCAGTGATAATCAAATGTTTCTATTCCACATCTAAGTTTATTTTCAAAAGTTGGCGAGACTGGCAATGACTCTAAAGATGTTGTCTGTTAAATAATTAAAATAATACAACTATAGTACAAAAAATTAATATACGTATTGGAGGATGTTCTGTCGAAAACAATGTAGGCTGCTTTCTTGACACGGAAAAAAATTATTTTAGTTTAGTACATTTTGATCGTTTTATACTTCCATGACATTTGTGAGGAAAATCCCAGTGAAAAACCGGTATCAATATTATTAAATTGCCACCGAATATAAAGTTTAATATCTCTCTTTTTGCGAGCATTGGAAATGTTTTGAGACGGCTATGATCTCCGTAACTCTTGTACAAAATCATTAAAAATGTTCTTTGTATCACGAGGGTTATACCTATTCTCAGCGATTACGATCTGGCATTGTATCATCATATCCTCAACTATTCATCTCTTCATAACCTAAAATTTTTAACATAATTCAGTTTACTTTAAATTAGAGCTTCAGTATACTTTAAGCTATAGCTTTTTTATCCTTAAGGGACGTTTTGATGTTTATTTTCATTACACTTCTACTTTACAGTAGTAAAAACTATTGTCCTTTTTATTATGTTTCCCCTTGGCGTTGAGCTTCTCGAACTGCTGAATTCTAAATGCTATTGAAGCTTAAAACCACCACAATTTTTTAAGGATATTTATCAGTCTCTGTGCTTTACATTACACTTACTGCTTTATTGAGAGTTTTATTCGGTTTTTAATTCCATTATTATTTTCTGTACCGTCCATCTTGGTTTTTTTATGAAGTTTGCTGTAAGGATTGCCTGCTAAATTATTCAAGTATCGTCCGTGTAAGCTCTTTTTGTCTAGGTTATTATATTCAATTCGTTTTTCATATAATATTCATTTTCCATAAAAGTTGTGCGACACATCTAATTAAAAAAGGACAGTTTCTTTTTAAAAAATTACCAACTCATAATATTAAAATAAATATTTGGGAGACAGGATGTATTATCTGTGCCGTTATTTTAAATTGTCTCTTAAAAGAAAGAAATAATGAAAAGCTAATTCATTATTTATAACTGTTTTCATTCAGTTGCTGACGCATGCATTCACTGTAACATTGGGAAAAAGGGAAGTCTCTTTTATGTGAAGTGTACGTTGAATCGTGAATGATAGAACCAAGAAGATGAGTCATGAACGCCAGATAGTGAAAGCCAAATGGATCCACTAGTGTCGCATTACAGGTGAGGTCATAATTCTAATGCAAGCGTGAGAGTCGTAAAGCGGTTAGGTCAGATAAAAAACTCGAGCTGTGTGATGTGTGTGTAGTGTGCGACATCATTGTGCTTTAGTGCCTACAACCTTTTGTATTGTCAGAGCGCTTTACTCGTACACAAGGCTTTTCAAATTGTAAAGTTGAATGAAGAATGCGTTTGGAAAAGTCATTCTTTCTGCTGTTTATTTTTTAAATAATATCCTCGTTATCTAAAGAAACGAAAATATTGATATCCAGAATTATCTCCAGAGACAGTTATTGTGTCATAACGTGTTGAGAGTAGCATTATTAATAGATGCTATCTCCTCAGTCGTTGAATCGAGTTATTTTCTTTGTTTTCTTTCTTTGACTAAATCAATGTCACTGGTCCTTCAATGATATTCTGAGTACTCTTTCCTCGCCAGAAGTTTGTTATTGCTGTTCAACTACATTCGTCGATTGCTACTGGAAATTTTGTCCATTAATGTTGGAGGATTGGTGGCATGTGCATCGTTAAATAGTTGTGTGAAATTAACTTTCTAAAAATTTTCACTGCCTTTAGTTTTTCTTTGTATTATTCTGTATCTGACTTTCTAATGTTTATTCGGGGGTGCATATAAAATACGTAGTGTGAAAAAATACTTATTACATGTTTGATTCTCGATTTGTGTTCGGTGTCCCGTACCGGTTATGAATAATTATGACACATTTTGAGATCTAGAATTTTAGGCAAAACCTTAATTAGGAATTTGTACCTTCCTGAGGAATTACCGTTTCCTCCCTCTGAGCAAAATTTTCATTTCTCATAATTCAAGTGTATGTTATTAGGACGACATTCTAGATGAATAGTACATCATTTACAGATAACCATTTAAACATTTTACATTTGTTAAAAAATAATTCTTTATTAATCCTATCCAGCTCGCGATTATTCGTACTCCGTCCTATCTGGCCATGTATATATATATTTTTTTAACAAATAACCAAAATCAGTGAATTTGTTTACTTTTGCGAGGCAGACAAAGTATTTGATGGGGGACGCATACGCATATGTTGTAATCTTCTGATGCAATTTTGCACTTTTACTTTTGAAACCATACTGTAAATATTTTGAAATAAAAAGAAAATACAATTTCCCGAAACCATGTAATTTTTTTTTTCTATTGCTATATTTGTAAATGGGAAATGTAGTGTGCTATGGAGCTATACATGGAGCGATAGGAGTTGGGTGGTACGTCATTGTTAGTAGGTGGGTTTACCAACAACTTGGCCCATGTGGAGGGGTTAGTAGTTAATTATTGATACTAGGAGGAGCTGGATAGAGGAAGGAAGGTTTGCTTTTCAGTAGTCACAGCTATATGAACTGGGACATTAATGTGGAAAGCTACAGATTTTCTGCCCCATCGGGAATTGAACCCGGGATGACTTGGTGATGAGCGACAACACTACCACCTGCGCCACCGCTGAGGCTGAGATTAAATTGAACTGTGTGTACTTTGGAATGGACCTCCGGCGTATCTGGCTTTTTTGCTATCCGGTTTGACCGACCGCCACATAAGGTTGGAAAGGTCTACTGTATTTATTGGGTGTATTTTTTTTACTAGTTTGAAGTGTGATGTGCTGAAGTTGAAGAAAAATAATCCCTTACAATAGAGTTAAAATGTTTAATTTATCTTCAGAAATCAATTTTGTAATTTTGTCTATTATGTAATTCTCGTAAACTATATATTAGCAGTATATTTAACTTTTGCACACACACTGTTATCTCTGATCTCGTGACATCTCCCTATCTATTTCCCCAATTTTTTAAGTATGACTTCGCACGCATCTTCATAAATGAAACAAAACAAGCACTGCGTACTAGTGCTCCTTGCGAGTAAGATGTATGGTCAATTAATGATTTAATCTGACATCCCTGATTATTTACTGATTCCTCGCAAGTATTACGTAAAACACTTATGCATTGGGGTCTGGGTAGGAAACATTCGAATTAAATATTTGGGTACTTATACTATGTGACCTACATTCGATCCCGTTTGGAGGAACTCGATAATTATCGTTTCCATTTCGTCAAGGAAAGGTTGACGAATTATTGTGACAGTCGCAGAAAGATGTCATTTTCTTCTGAGTTGAGAAATTATGATGACCCAACTGTGGAGACGGGGATGGTGTTTCTAGTGGCAAGGTCGACCATGCGGGCAATTTGTCATTCGCATTGTCTCTCTCGCCTTCCACTTATCACTTCATCCGAGCTATCAGCTGGTGATGCTGAAGTGACTCGTCTGTGGAGCGAGATGCTCGCTCAAAATCCGACGTTGTGATTGATAAGTTTCGGAATCCCGTTATTTTACTTGTTTATACCTACTAGTTATTCATAATTAAAATCATTTGTTATTTCAAGATCATATGTACTATTATGATTTCGTCCTTAAAATTATTTAATGACTGTTATCCTGGTAAATATGTTCGAATACTTTGCTTGATAGTAAATAAGTTAAAGGAGCAACTATATTTTCGATACTTATTTTAGCAATATTTGGCCATTACAGAAAATTTTAACGTTTATATTCATAAATCTATCAAGAATTTTCTCTTTCCAGTAAATCGCGTTTCATAAAATGAATACTGAACTTCACATTGATTCGGCAACTTAAAGCTTCAGTTCAGCGTAGCAATATATTAGCAGAGGAAATTCTTCAATATCCTGACAGCGTAGACCAGTCCGAGACCGTAGATGGGTTATTGTTGTAGAAATGAGAAAAAGCAATATATTGGCGGATCAATGTAATTTATTATAAACCTCAATGAAGACTTTAAAAAAATAGTTTAAATTGCAGATTTTGGATCGTTGGATTGGATTTTGAATCTATTCAATTCCTTTTCTCAAAATCTTGTTTGATTCGATTCAAGCCCAGGGCATTGAAACTTGACTCAAAAATGTTCAAAGTTCTTGCATTATTGAATGCATCCTCTCAAAAATTTATTTAATCAACCGTCGAGTCGAGAATAATTTCTGAAATATTATTTTCTTGTGAATAACATATTTTTATCATGCACTGTGGTGATGGGTAGTGTGGATTGAAATGTGAGCCATTTTTGAACATTACACATGTATGTTGAACGCCAGTAGGCACCAATGATAAGGCACGTGTTTTCGTTCTGCAATATCGTGCTCAATCACAAACTGTGTAAAATGTAGGCGACTGGAGCGTTGCTTGTGAGGTTGTTGTGGCGAAGCGGAAGTGTGTGGTTTTCCTCCCCTCGTCTTACTGACTTCAAATTAACCGAGTTCGCCACCGCCGTCTCCTTCCGATCTTTCATCAGTCTAGGAGTTCTCGCTTGTCACTGAGAGATCACGGACGATAGTTATAATAATAGTAAATTTTTACTTTTATTCTTAACGTAGCTGTTCCAACCACCAAGAATTTAAAATGACAGAACAAACAAAACTTCAACAATATCAGGCACATAAGACAGAAATTCAAAAATCTGGATATAAAATGAAGTAGTAATTATTCCCCTCATAATTTCAGTGACTGGAGTCATTTGCAGAACGGTAAAAGGGCATCTTACAAAATTGGCATTAACTAGAAGTGTACCGCCAGAAATGCAGAAATATATTATATTACAAAATTTACACCTAACAAGGAAATTTGTTAGTCTCGACTGAGACTAAATTTTACTTTCGGCTTGGCATTTAAGCCCACCCCAACTACTGTTTGAACAAAGAAAATACAATGGTACAACAGAATAATAATAATAATTTAGCTGAATTCTCGCCACTTTACTCGCGTGAATTTTGTGATAAAATTCTTTGTTTTGATTTGGCTTATTTCTTCCGATATTATTGAATGATCAGAATAGTACGAGGCGAAGATATTTTTGCTAAGAGTGGTTTCGATCTACGAAATGCTGATGGATTACTCTCCGCTCCACTCTGCTACTTGTAAGAAACCCGTTTTCTTCTCTACTTTGTTTCACAATTATTGATAAGAGGCTCAAAATAAAACACTTTTCATTCTTCTTAATAATTACTGTACAATAATTATTATACAATATTTCTTACATCATTGTAATATTAATTATAAAATCTCCACAATAATTATTGTACATGATGGAAACAAATGGTGATTGTTCATATATTTGAATCAATCGCCACAACGTGTGCCAATTTTCATTAGTTCGATTGAATTAAATACTCTAAGATGGTGTTGCAAAATGAGACGTTTGCCATTTTTATACATAGTAAATAAGGAAAGAAAGGTATGGCTGTGACTAGTAACTTAGTTTGAAAGAATTTAATGTGTGTGAACATTAATTTAATGTATGAGTAGTGACCTTGATATAATGTAAGAAAGACACGTCGCTTTCATGATAGATGTATAATAAACATGTATTCCTCAAAACGCATTGGAATTGAAAATATTATTCTTCAAAGTTTTAACAGTATTGAAAACGAAATGTTGACATGTTTGTGGAATTAATGTTGTGTGTCCATGTAAATGTATTGACATTATTGAGAAACACCTGATGAAGTTGTAAAAGTTGTAGAAGTTGTTGGCGAAACTTAGTGTGAGAAGTACAGTTTTTTTACTATAAAATGTCGTAAAAGTTCATTATTTAATATTAAAATGATAATAGACGTAAATAGCCCTGCTATTTCAACAATATTGTTCCCATCCGAAAACCTGCACTAAATCTTTCAGTTTTGGTGTTAAGATACTTTTTGTTGTGGTTCTTCTTAATGAAGGTAAAGTAATTAGCCGGGAAGTTACTTCTATCTAGGGAAACATCTTGAAATCCGTAGTTACCTTTTGTGTTCTACCTCGTCTCCCATCGTCCAGTGGCAGCAATGGGCCCGTCTCCATAACCGACGTTAGATTCCATTCTCGCAAAACAATACCTGCGCCCTCCATGGCTTCCCATACGCTCAAGAGAGTGGTGGGGACCGCAGACAGACGGGGAGGCAACGACCTGGGCCTCAGACAGGCTCCCCACGTCTGGACAAGGATTCCCCGACTGGTGAGCGGTGTCTATACTGCAAGACTTATACTAATAAATGCAGTACTCCTTCAAAGAAGCGCCCACGACTTCGTAGATTTGGTTATTCATGTACTCATTCAAATAATGAATGAAATGTGTTTCATTACCTGATTAATGTTGTCTATGCGTATGTATGCTACATTATGATTATGTATCCAGTTTTCTCGGAGACTTTTGATAACCTGAAAAAAACCTCAAGCATTTTACGACTTTTGTTCAATTTCGGAGCTTTTTTTCGTTTATTTCAGCCCATTTTACATACAACAATACAACTTAATGAAGCATCTCAATCCATCAACGACGTATAGACATTTGTTCTTTATATTCCATTGTATGTTTTGCTTTCGCAAAACAAAGGTTCTTGTCCTTTATTATCTTCTCTGCTTCTAATTTCTTTCCACAATTTTGGCACTTTAATGGTCCCCCAGCCACGAGGAGGCGTGCGCTTGTCTACTATCATAACCCTTCGTATTTCTGTCAACTTATCTATATATTCTTTAAAAATATCATACTTCATCATTGCTTCTATTATCGTCCATGGTTGTTTTATATTTAATGGATCTTGTCTTATATATTCCCTAATAAATTCCACTCTCTCAGGACCACATATATGAAATTCCCACAATATATGTGCTGGTCTTTCATCTCCTTCTTTGCATGAACATTCACTTACTTCCGTCTTCGGAGTTACGAGGAGGGTATTAATGAAGAGACGTGTTAATCCACTAGCTTCCCATATTATTGTCTTATATGCCAGGGGATAAAATTGACTGGACAGCCAAATAATGTTAAGCTACTTAATAATTACGCAATTGTATTATGTTGAGTTGCGACCGTTTCTTCAAACCTATCCTATCTATCTTTACTTACAATGGTTTCAGAGAGAATCGTATGACTGTTTTCGTTGGATCTCACAAATTATCTCGACCCTGTCGTGGGAGCTTGCGGATTGAAAGTGTTGCCCAATGAATACAGATATAATTATTCTTTTCCCCTATTAATTTTTAGCACTGACACTGCGAGGAGAGAATATTATTCTGAAAACTTATTTATTATCGTTAAAAAGTAGTCGATCAATCAACGTATTCCGTAAATAAAAGAACCTCTTCACTTGACTGACGAGGGCAAATGTCGAAACTGTTTCGTCCTATATGTGAGTGATTTTTACGTGTTTCGTATTCTATTGCTTATTGTCTTTTAACGTTTTAATTACTGGGAGGCAGTAGTGTATTTCATTCAAGATTTCCGTATGTATAATACAGTAGATTCTGAGTGAGAAGTTCGGAAAAGAGCTTGTATTCTCTTTGGAAAATGTTCGAGTGCGGAGGGACGTAATTCAATAAAAACGTTTTCTCAAAGTTTGATAAAGTTACGTGTGTTATGTATGTGAAGTTGTTGACGGACGTCGTCACACGTAACGTGCTCTGGACGGAGAGTCGCGGATCGTGGTTCTGGCAGCGGCCGCCAGTGCGCGCGACCGCTCTTCCACTTCCGGTCAACCGAGGGCCTCGTTGGCGGCGAGGGCGGCGTTGGGTGGTCTTCGTGCTACTGCTGGAGCGTGGGCAAGCGGCAGAGCGTGCTGGTGGTTGTCAGGTGGGCTGCACCTCTTCCGCTGTCGGTCGCTCTGTCTGGAAACCACCTCCAGAGTATGGTGGACAGTGTGTTTGGTGTGGGTGAGTGCAGTGATGGTGTACGTCATAGTGTCGTGTGTCTCAAGAGGGGTCTCCCGTTCCTTATGTTCTTATAAGGTATAGTGTGTGGTTATCTTCGGATCAGTGGGTGACGATCCATGAGGGATTCAGTTAGTAAATAATGTTGTGTTTCATCGAAACAAATGAACGTTTTGAGCTTCCTAATTCTTTAGTAGTGTGATATGACGTCTTTCAGTATCAGGAAGATATCTGCGGACTAAGGCTCAACACATTGTGAGTTCTTTGCTCAGAATTTCCACCTCTATATGATCAGAAGATGGGGATTTTAATATTTTTGTAACTAATGTGGCAGCTAATACTAAGTATTTTACTACAACCCAGACTTTATTTCAACTGACGCATATTCACAAAGTGTTCTTTGCGATCATCTAATTCGTGTGTGGTGTGCGAGTGTGACCGGCATGCAAGATCGAAGGGGCGTCATTGATGTTCAGATGCGTGTTACAAGAGTTCCAATGAGAACAACAGGTACTGTCTGCAATTTTTTTTCTATGATCTGTAAAGATATATTTTAAATCAATTATTGCGATTCTAATTCTCTTTTTATTATCAAATACTAACACATATTCTTTTTTCGTTTGACTATTTAATGTAAATATATGGTTTATACATTGTCCTAGAAATTCGATTACTATGTATTATGAACAATAATTGTTTTGATAGTTTTGTTGAACTCCAGTTCTGGCATTAATTATTCAGATGTCATATCTGCACATGATAATGATAAACCACACAGCACATTGAGGGCATGGTGTCTCAATTCGAACAGCTGTTTGAAACAAGAGACGCAGTTCATCAAATAATTGCGCACGTGCGCTTAGAGATCTCTATTGTTCTTTGTTCTAATATCTATTTCATATATTTTAATGTTAAAAACTTGCTTGATATCACCGAATATCATACCTCCACACAATACTTCCACTAAGTATCATCGTAATTTTCGTGGTTCTTTTTCACATTTCATTTCTGTCGACTCCATTACTGTTCTGACCTCCTTTCTTTTAATTAACATTCCTCCTGAATTATACGATTTCGAGGTTTGATATGATTATCCACGCTCGTTTCCTCCTAATTGTGCCCTAAATTATTCTCATATAGTATTCGTTTTAACTATTTGGAGCATATGTTACAACTACTACAAACGTGACGAAACATTGTACTAAACGCATTCCTTGAGATTTTTGTTATCACTTCGCTGGAAGAGATATCTTAAGAACTTGCTCTTTGTCTCCTAATTTTAACTTTGCCATTCTCTATACTATGGTCTAACATTGTCTGCCTCCACAATTGCGGGAATATCGTTATACTCGCATCATTCTAAAATTCGTGAATTTTCGAAATGCAAGAGCGAAACACTATTCTAAAGAATTATCTTTAGTTGTGAAGTATCGTTGAAAGAGATTAGATAAAAATGTAGACATTTCATCTTGGCCTAAATAGTCTCGAATCCATGCGGGAATGCGGGTCGCTAGTCTGTATAGGGTGAATTTTCTGAAAAGGAATTAATGGCTTAATTCATTGAACTCATCAGACTCCGGAAAGAAGGTTGTAGATTGCTCATTGTATATTCAGAATGGGATGAAGATGGACTCTCATTAGAAGACTTAAAAATTGATCGTCTTTACCAATACCTTGGCCTGCGTCATTTGACTCTCTTGACTAGCCATAGCGAAGCATAAGGTATAGTTTAATGCAGTTGAGGTTATCATCCTGGTATTCTAAATTATTATAGTTAAATCACCCTTCGGCGTTACGACACTCATATAAAATTGCAACGTGACCCACTCCTTAACTCCAATCCCAAATGGTACTGTTTTAATAAAGAAAATACATAAAACTCGGTGAAAGTAATATGTTTCATCCATTTAAGATGATCATGCTAATATATGAGGTAATTGGAAGAAACCTGCCCCTTCTCTCTCAGATATTATTTGTACACACGTCTTCGTCTATACCTCCAGTGTTTTCTGTCCCGAGAGGAAATGACGACAACAAACCGTGGCGGGATGCTTGGCTATGGTGACGGTGCCAGTCACTTCCGTTGCGAATTCGTCCACGGCCTCTCTCCCCCAGGCGTACCACGCGAAATGGGACTCAAGGTCCTCTCTTCTGTCGCACGACCACTGTGATTGCTTTGGAGATGTCCGTCTCCAAAGCGACCTCGTATCACGCAACGTTAACTTGTCCCTCGAGTATGACAGGAGGTAGCTCCAGGGTTCACTTTCGACAAGAGAAAAATTCATTACGTGCAAGGTAAAATGGCTTGAGCCTCACCACTGAATACAGGCAATACATTTTTTTTATTAGGACTTCAGGGCTCGCCAACGTCTAGGTCATTAGAGCCCTTTAAAGGCAATATTAATTATAATTTATTATTGTTGTTATATGTTATATTGAATCTCCTGTTTACTTCGTATTTTCTATATGCTATGAATTATTTTCTTTGAGAAGAAATACGATAATGATAACATCGAAATCTCTCTTATCATAGTGTTGAAGTTAACTTATGGTTTTGACTAAAATTACGAATAGTGTTTTGGAAATTTTTAAAGTTCGTATTTCATTGAGGAAATATGAAAAAAAACTTTCGTTGTATGTTGTTGCGCAGTTATTGCTCTTCTGTGACGCTGGAGGATATTATCACTTTCCTTCTTCTTTTCAAATTTTAAGTATCCTGTGTTGCAAGATTTAAATTAGTACATGAAATTAGGGGAAAATCCATGACGTTCTAAACTTTGAAGATGATCTCGCTCGAAGCTATTGATCACGTTGTTCATGTATGTACCCCCGTGAATTCAGAAGGAAAATCCACTTTCCCCATGCAATGTGATATTGCCACAGATAATCTGATTCGTTACGTAGTATAAGTTGTTGGAGATGTAACCGAGAGGAGAGCGTATGAAGGTCGGCGTTGCAATGGCTAAGGCTGCGGCGATTAGAGTCGGCCCTCCCTCGCTTCCGGCCTCGTTTCTGCCGCGCTGCCTATTCATCCTGCGGCGGCGCAGCGCGGGAACTAGGCTTCGTGCACACCAGCTTCTATTTCTCGTTTTTTGTTCATTTGCATTGTTTGAATTCCTATTTTGTATTTGTTTAAGGGAACAAAACACAGGCGGAAAGAAACTCTTCTACGGTTTTCTCCAAGTTTTTACAAATTGTGTGTTGAAAGGATAGTATACGTATAGAAAAGGTAAACCAATATTTTTTTTGGTTTTTATGTTTAGTACTCCGATTTTTGGATTCAACTCCATGTGAGCGATTTTCTATGACGAGTTGTATATGTTAGCACCCATCATCTGATCAAATTTGCTGTTGATAGTATGTTGATGAGTGAGGTAGGATGATTTGATATGTTACAATAACAATCTTCATGGGGGAATTGTAATAAAATGACAAAGAGGTTCTTATGTAAGCACACCCAAGATTATTTCAGGCAGGTTGGTTTTTTAATTGTTGGAGCAAATAATTGATTGTATTAATTAAATTTATAATTAAAAAGTATTAAATTTGAACCCAACAATGTAATAGATGAATGTATGAATATTTGAATATTTTTAGAAAAAAGGAATTGGATAAAAGTTTTCAATACCTCTCTCAATTTTCATGTATCTTCCTCTTCTCTTAAGTAAATTGTTTGTATCCTTTTACCAGTATTACACATGCCTTCAGTCATCCAGTATTTCGGCAGTAAGATAGAATCTCATGTGTCTGCTCTATGCTCTGTTAAGCTCGTAAATTAGGCATTTTAGAAAACGTATTTTTACTGCTACATGATATTCATATGGCCTACTTTTAAATACATATGGCGCAGTACTCATTAATTATTGCGTAACCTTCAATTGCCCTACCCAATTGTTATATTAAGAGTTTGCAAGGTTGTTATTAGGTTGACATCTTGAGACTTATAATTTAGATTACGAAGAAGGTTATTCGCATGTGTTGAAGATTGAGAGTAATTTTCTGAGTGTAGCAAATTTTTTAAGCTACTGTAAAATGTTTTATTATGCACTATATAGACAAATTCTAACAAATAATATATAGCAATCATTGGCTCAAACACATTTTTTATAATACCTAAAACCGTTTTCAACAGCATTACCGTCATTTTCAGTGTTTTTGAGAGAAACTGCTTAGCACGAAGAACCACTGAAGGTGTTGGCGATGCCATTGAAAAGTGGTATTTGGATAATAACAATTGGTGTAGTCTATGACTACTTTTTATTTGTTAAAAACAATAATTAAGCATTTTACATTACTTTACATTTAAAGAATGATTTATAAAGTATGAAAGTATGATTAGGTATGGTTGGAAATAGTGTACAGTTGCGGAAGGTGAACGGGTGGTGTAGTAGTTAACACCTCTGCGATCAATGCAGATGTCCCTGGTTGATTTCCGGCTCGGCGCCATTTTCATCTGACCGAAAGTTATCTCATAATGAATCTTTCTTCACAATTTTATAAAATACTGTTTTGAAATCTGTTTAAGTTACTGGAAGGACGACTAGTTTCAAAAGTCGTCTCACCCCTATAATTTTATCTCCTTTGAACACTGCCGTCATTTCTGAGCTTTGGCCGTGTGACGCATTTGGGAAGTGCGCGTGCAAATGGGCAGGAAGAACGTCGCTTGTGTTTGGGAGCGACCGGTGGAGCACCGTTATCTCCGACGAAACGCACGCACCGGAGGCACTCGCCGTGAATACTCGTGACGTGTGTTCACGCGTGCGCTGTGCTTCCGACATGTCTAAAGCTCACTTCACTGTCTCTTGGGTCCTAATGTTCTCGGGACAGTTCTCTTAAAACATGGTTCTAACTCATGCGCCAGGTATTGTCTTAGATCAACAATTGTCTTATCCCCTCCGTGGCTCAGGTGGTAGCGTTCTAGCTACCTAGTCATCCCGGATTCAATTTCTGGTTGGGCCAGAAAATATTTGTAACTTTTCATATTAATGTCCCATATAGCTGTGGCCGTATAGCTCCTTCCTCTATCCACCTCCTCCTAGTATCAGTAATAGAGTTATTCCTCGAATAACACCTGCACGTGGGCCAAATTGTTGGTAAACCCAGCTAAGCGGCCCACCTACTTATAATAGCCTACCACCCAAATCCTACCTCCAATCGCTTCATGTAGGTAAGCTCCTATGGCACGCTACATTTCCCATTTAGAAATACTACATTAATAGACCAACTATTAGTTTTACAACGATCTATTTTACTTTCTACTTTTAAAGCTAATATCGAAGTACGNTTTTTTTTTTTTTTTTTTTTTTTTTTTTTTTTTTTTTTTTTTTTTTTTTTTTTTTTTTTTTTTTTTTTTTTTTTTTTCCTCCAAAATGTTCTTTCGATCTCTATTTCAGTATCTCATAAAATATTACTTTTTACAGTTTCGTTTCTAAAAGATTCGCTCTTTTTTTAATCAGGTTTTCGATAAAAAATTAATTAACTGTAAGTCCTAAACCGTTGATATGTAAATATGATATATAAGGTAAATTGCTTTAATGTGTCTTCGACGTAGTGTTGACTGCTTCATATATTATTGTAAATTAAATTTTTGAGATTTTCCTATGTTAGGGTTCTCATTTGGAAAGTGATTAGAAAATATTTGTTAGAAAAGACCTATTACTATGTAACTTGCTAAGTCACACTTCAGCAACTATTGTATGAAATTGTTGCAATCATAATGTATCTCACGTTAGTCCTATAGTTCTCTGCTTCACCCGTTCGTTGAAGCAATTACAAGCTAGGTTAGCTCATGCCATCCTACTTCCATTTCTTTTTGATGATTGCAAATTAAATATCAGGAATTTTCGGGTGATTCAAGTTTCTTGGCAATTCGGATAACTGGTGAAAGACATTCGAGAAGTGCGGTAAGAGAGGAAGTGGCAGGGGCATTTATATTGCCTCTTCCATTGCAGTGGTCAACTTCGTAAAAAACAGTAGCAGAAGGGACTGCCGGAAGCAGCATCCGCTTCTGGTTCTGAATATTTTTTTTTCTATTCTATAGTTGTGATCAAGTTATCTTCTTTCGATCCATAACTAAAACGAGAAAGCAAACAAGTAAAAAGTAAGAATAAGAAATCAAAATGTTTGTGTGTTTCTATTAAGCAAATAGATTTTAAAGTAAATTTATAGTCAGTAATATTAACGTCTATCATCTTTTCTTCCAAAATTATTATAGATTAAAAATAAAATCGACCTTCCTTAGGTTGCGAATACCATTGCGAGCGAGGAAATTCAAAATTAGGAAATTGAATTGCTTTAAAAATAGATTATATTCTCATAAAAATCCTGTCTAATGATTCTAAGGAGTAGTTTCTGTAAAAAAAACCATTTTTATTATGAACACGCAGTATGAAATTTCAGTCGATGGTATGGAAGACTTCAAAATTATCAGAAGACGTAATTGTTTCATGTTCACAATCGCGTGTTTCTTGTTAACTTGTACTTTATTTATTGTTTTCGTCGGAGTTTCATGTTTCTTTTTATGTGGAAGAGCACATTGTAACCGGCGTCATGTGCTGCGAAGGTCTTGCACACTTCAGTATCGTGTGACAGCCAACTGGCGTTGTTCATGGCACAAAGGCCATCTGTGGAAGGCAACATCTGGGAAGTGATGGGGTCACTATTGCTTTCACACGATGCAAATTCTCTGCGCATAACACATTACATTATAAATATTTACGCTTCAAAATACAAAAATGAATACAATTTATCAAACCATGGTTATCGAGCTCCGTACGAATTACAATTTGCGTATCGCACCTCGTTTTATAATACGGTGTCTTGCATAACCAAGGGTGTAACAAAGGTGGGAAATCTGTCCACCTCCTACGATATTCTAAAAGAAAATGAAATTTTGAAATGAAACAAAAAAGATGCATGCCATTCAAGTTTCCTGGGATTTAATCATGCATGGGTTAATCTACAGAAATGGGGAAATAGAAGCCCTATCTCGTTATATTTAGATTTTTTCAATATTTTAATTTTTTTTCTAGTTGGGCATATTGATACAAATGAATGAGATAATTTAACATCAACAGATTCAGTGTGCATGACACAGATAATAATTTAGTCACGACTGATTCCTCACTCATTTGTAATTTCATGTCTCACTTCTTTTGTCATTTTTTTTAATTCACGCCCGTCAAGGTAACGATGGTCTTACAGGAGCGGTTGATGTGGTGGCAACCATGTAGAATTCCCCAGAAACCAATGCTACTTGCTTCATTGCTCAATAACCTCAGTTGTTTTGTGTGCACATGTTGAATCTCTTGGAAACGTAAAGTGCTTCTTCTTGGACATCACTCCTTCATGCTTCACAAATTTCCCCATTTTTGTAAAATCGCCCGGACCCACGTACACACGTGCGTATCTAAAATATTATTAATGCGTAGGATCTAATTGAAATAAAGTGCACTTGAAAGTGTGGAATCATTTCGTCAAATTACTATTAAGTAATATCTTGTGAGCAACAGGAGTTCAGGAAACTTTTACAAGTATGAGGCGATTGAGCTATTTACCCATGCACTTATTTGCGGAGATGAGATGTATCTTACCTTCGTCCCCTAATTGGTCAAGACCTGTCCATCCCCCTCCTCAAAAACCATACATTATTGTCTCATGTGTACCCCCCACCACCACCACATCGTTGGTGATTGTCTGTTATGGAACGAGCTCAAAATATCATAAAAGAGCCAACCGTGAATGAATTGTCTTTCCTCTGTTTGTTCTTTCAAGAACATTCCCTGCGAAGAGACATTACGGGATTGGGGGTCATTCGAATGAAATATTGATATTTACCTTTTTCTTTTTTGTTTGCATTTCCTATCGTTCTATTGATTTGATAATGAGAATGTGAGATGAAAATCTTTTCACGCCGTCACTGACAGATCTAAGTTTTTATTATGGTAAGGAAATCAGATCTCCTGGGAAGGGGGTACGGAAAGTTTGATGTAAAAGGATAAGTTTTAAGACAATTTACTACTCTGTAGGAATATATTTTTACAATGTAAATAATAGTCTTACGTACAAAATAGAATACAATTTTAAGTGTCCACTTATTTTGAATAGGACTTCATCCCGGAAGCTCTCCCTGTAAATCCGCCACAGCACGTAATTGGTCGAATGTCGGGGTAGAGCTTTCTCTTTCGAAGTAATAACATATGAATTTTTTCAACGAAAATACTATCAGCACCAAATACCATATGATGGCAGTATGGAAAAGTAGATAGTCTACAGTGCTTTGCATCTCGAGACCGAAATACCGGAACCGTACGTAACATCTAGGAGAGACAACAAGACACGGAGCGGGTCGGAAGTTTCTATTGCTCTCACTCTGGTCAGCTCTACGGAAGTCTTGACAAAAAGATATGTGATCCAGTAGAGACGATTGAATAAATATTGGACGAATAGAAGCGGTAGCTTTTATTTTTTGGTCAAATCAAAAGCTAAAGGGACATCTGATCTACTATGCTATTACCTGTCATAGAATTAGTCCAGGAAAATGTCAAATTCCGGTACTATATTATTTATAAGGTATGTTCGTCCCGTAACAGCTTGTCATCATGCGTGAATGAGCATTTTGTTGGTGCCTCATCGTGTGCCAGTGTTTAGCGCTGCGCACTAAATTTCACCACATGTAAACGAGTGCAAGTCCACGTAAACTTATATGACGGCGTAAGAAAGGGCTAATTGCACACTTTGAAGCGGAAATGTTCCATGTCCTGGAATCCACGCTATACTTCCATTTCTCACGACACGCTATCATAACTGCTCAACACAGTGTAAAACACTTGTGAAGTTTAATTGTGAAGTATTGATACGTCACCGCGAAAGAAGTCTAAAACTATTCTTGTGTGTTCTTAAAAATTTTCCTGTACCATTGACTACTTTTTTGTTTAAAAGTTAATATTTCGTATATTAACGAGAATCCCTCAACTTACATGTTCTTTGTACACTTTATTGCGTCATTGTCATAATACTACTAAAATACAAAATCAAAGTAATGCATGTGTATTTTAGCTTCTTCCTATTAATGTAAATTATTTTTTTATCTCCGCACGGTTGTGTCCGTTCTCCACTCTGTGGTTCTCCACTTTTCCTTGGAGCACTTTGATCAGAATTGACAGGATAGTCCCAATGTTTTCCGGAAAGTTCATTAATTTATTGACCTCCATGTTCTTATTCGCAGTTCTGGACTGCTTTCTTGACAATAAATTGAAAAATCAAAAACATTCATATAACATGTTTCCATGTAAAAAAAAAGTTATGGATTATGGGGAAAGCTGTTAGCGTTCGTATTTTTCTACAAGTTTTACTTTACTTTTTAGAAGTACAAAATAATTATCCTTCGTTTTTCATAGAATTATGGTTAACGTTGAGTTTATTTTGGAAAAATGTATGAGATATCTCTTGAAAAGGTGTTCCTGAAATTCATTTATAGTTTCATTAGTCTTCTCCAGATTCGTTTGATCCATTTCCTTGGTTTTCACCCGCAAAAATTTTTAATTTTAANATATATATATAATACCACTCACTGACTAAACACGAAATCTCACGAAACTACACAGTCTACAAACTTAAAATGGCTGTGTAATTTCTGTTACTGCCAAGGTAGATTCCTTTTAAAGAGTAGACATCCGGTAATAAACGATTTTACAAAAATACATCCCTAAGGGGGTGAAATGGGGGTTGGAATATTTTATGTATGTATACCACCATAACTAGAGTGCCTGGTGCAATTTCAACCAAACGTGACAGACAGATGACTGACTATATGACAACAAGCACTATGGGGTAAGACATTCCTTGCACCCTTAGGGAGGGGATGACATGTAAAAAATAAAGGAAAAGCTGATATTAGATACGAAATCACGCTTTTCTGTGTCGTTGAGACGGATAAGAACGCCTCCGAAGCTTTGTAAGTTCACAATCACTCCACATTGCAGATAATAGACCCCCTAGCATCCTTGGGTTATGGGTGGGAACAAGAGGACGGTAAAAAATAATCAAAAAACGACCGATATACGTGATGAATAAATCAGTTTTGGGACTGCTGAAGTAAAGTGACACCCTCATTACCACATAAGTACACGATCACCCCCTATTAAAAATAAACACCCTTTGTGTTGGGGATGAGATGTGAAATATAAAAAATAATCGATAGTGACCGATATTAGTGTTGAGATCGTAGTTTCCGGGGCTGCTGAAATTATTAGTGACATTCTCGAAGATTTCAGAGTCCACAAACAGCCCGTATAAACTCCAGCACCCCTAGGGAAGGATATACATGAAATACTCATTACGAGTATTTTCGGCGTCGCTGAGGTGATAGTGAAATACCGATGTCCTGTATGTCTAAACTCAGTCCTCATGAAACAAACCCCTCAGCACCCCTTGGTTGAGGGGATGGAAATAGGTAAAATAATTGAAAACTTATATTGGAATACACAAAAATTTAAAATGCATCGGATACGTACTTTTATGGTAATCAACTACCAATGCTGTTATGTCTAAGATGCGATAGCATGGAAACACTGTATTCTTAGAGCTAGGGGTTGGAAGGGCGACGTAAAAAGACCGATGTTAGGGGCGAATCCATGGTTATTTTGTATTCTGAGATGAATAATCATATTTCCAATGACATTATTAACCCATCAGACCGTATGAGGTGCACGACGCTCGTAGATGTGGGGATTGGGAATAGCGTTACTCAAAAAATGTCTAAGAAAGGGTTCTACAAGAATTCACTTCTAAGGGGGAAATAAGTGTTACCTAAAAAAATTGTTTGAAGTACATAATTGAAAATAAGGGATTGGGGGTACACACCAATACCATCAAACCTCCGACTTTAATGGATAACATTCTCAGCGGATACCAATGAGAATACGAGAAACTTAACCGTTGCTGCTCCGTTTATTTAGACAACGTGTATTTTATAACACCTCTAACCCCAATTTAAAACCGTCGTTGACTTTCTTGTTACCGCTAGTCTTCGAGTCCATCAACATGCATCGCTTGACTGCTACTATCCCCATTCTGTTTCTCTTCCCGAGTGTTGTGTTCCGTTGAAACAAACGAATCTCCTTCCGGATTGTGCGCATCTAGCATCACAGTCCAGCCGTGTTTGTATGTGATTTCATCCAATCTGATGCTTAGTTTTAGAATTGCTAAATTGAAAGCAAAAATGAACAACGGAATATGCCAAATATAGCACACTGTGTTCCTGTGTATTTTTAACGAGAATTATGACGTACCTGCTCATAAGCTCATTAATTATTATGAATGTAAACAAAGTGCTGATTGTGACTAGTTTCCTTGATAGGCGAACTATGTCGCATTTTACATGGAAATTAAACATAGATATTTAGATATTGTCCAATTACAGCTCTCCTATTTAGTTAATCTACACATATATATTTCTATTGATCTGTATTGTACTGTGTAACACTAAAATAAATAAAACACAATAAAGAGACAAAATAGAGTTATTTATTCTATAGTGTAAACATGAGAGATTATTTTTTCCTAAAAACAATTTTATATCATCTTTTACTTTTACAGTTTATTCTACTTGCATAGCAATGTTTTCTGTTATAGCCTTATTACCAGCTTCAGCCCTACAACTCTTCATATTAATTTTTGTGAATGGATAAGTTATAATAGGCCATGATAGGCTCTACCATTATTGCTATTTACATATTTTTAAGTGCAGTTACAGGAAAAGTCGTGAAAGCTAGTTTTTCTTCTTAGAAATTCTTGTGGTTTGTTAGAAATCGTGTCTGCTAGGTAAGAAACCAAGTTTTGTGATGATACTTCAAATAATTGTTTCTTCTTGTTAACGAGATTAATAAATACTAAAGTAAACTTTTAATACTTATAAATTTTAAGAAAATTTCGATCTCTAAGCCAACCTTGAGTTTGCATCACTTGACTTGAGCTTAAACGGACTAAGCTTCTATTATTAAGCTATTAATGACTGAATGATTTGTTCGTCAATTCTTGTGGTATTATATTTATGATTGAAATAAATACTTCATTTCTTCTGAACAATCCGCATTAGATCAAGCGAAAATAAAATTTTTCCTACGTCATCTTACTGGGAAATACGTCTGTGATCGATGGGAAATTTTGATTGATCTAGTCGATACTAGATCGATAGTCGACGAGTCTTAAAATTTTGAGTTGACATGTACACATGATGTTTGTTTGCTCTAGTGTTTTCCGTTGTAATTTACTCCGAAGTTTTCGCAGACGATGTAACACGAGTAATTGAAGATGTAGTACATTTCTTTAAATATGAACATTTCAAACGTTCTTTTTTAGTATTAGACGTGAACACTGTCCTTTGTGCGTTCATATCTCTGCATGTCCCTGTCCCATGCCCCGGATGTCCCAGCTGGCAGAAATCCCCTGTACGTAGTATCTCCCTCTGCGACGACGACGACGCTGCTATCTGTTGTGTCCGCGCTCTCCTTCCACAGTCGTGCAACTACACATTCTGCACTCTGGGCAAACACGGGCGTCCTCGCAGGGGCGCTAGCTTACCTGAGCTGTCGCCGCGTTGTTGAATCATCCACTCGGACGAACGTCACTGTTGCTGCTGCTTGTTCTTCTCCGCTGTCTCCGTTTGTTCTCTGTGGATGGACTCGGCTACACGATCGCTGTCATCGCGTGTGGACGATCCCACATGCGTGGGATCGTTTGTCCGATCTCCATCAGCATCGTTCATGGCTTCTGCCCACATTCAAGCGTTTTGTGACAGGGGGGGGGGGTCAACAGGATCCGGACCCCACCCCCTATCCTGCAAAAAATCATAATAAAAAATCTAACATTACTCTGAATTAAGTTATATTAAGGATTGTTGATCTAATGTGTGGGTCAGTGATTGAGTTGGTGCAATGAATACGTTTTGAATAGAAATTAAATACGAACCTTTGTAAGAGATTATTTCATTTACACCTCAGAACCCCTCTTCCCATTTTAGCTACGTTCGTGTTCCTTGCTACGTTCGTGGTTTAATAAACTGAACGTCTTCATCATCATGAATATTGCCAGACTGAACTCTGATTTCGAACGAAATACGATTGCGAAAGTATACTATTTTTTTTATAAAAGCTTGGTAAAGCAACACGTTCGTTTTTTATGAACCTATTAGGTGGTGGATACGTGAAAGGAAGATAAGAGTATCACATGTCTTCATAAATAATATGTCCCGCAAATTTTTTTTATAAGTTTAAAGAAAGTAAATTCAGACAAAATAGTGCAAGAAAGCAATCTGTAGTAAACTGAATGATAGAAATGGATTTACGATGGTATCAGGGTTATTTAAAATGTATAAATATAAAAACTGGTACAAAATAGTCCTTGTATTTGTTTTTTAGTTATTATATGAATCCTACTTTACAATTCTTAAACGAATCGAATAGACGTATGCTTGAATTTTTGCTGATTTAAGTAGAGATTTGTTGACGTCGCACGATAAATATATGGAAACGTTCGTTCCTAAGAGATGCTCGTGGTAACAGCATTGTTATCGGCTGTTGTTAGATGACGTCAACAGCAGTTACACGTGCTTTTGTAGTAATGGCATGGTCTATGACGGAACCATGTTATTCTTAGCCTGGCGCTACGCCAACCCTAACCCCCTACCCCGGTCCTCTTCCGTAATGTCTCGAGAGAAAGAAAACTGATCGCTTCGAAAGAGAATGATACGAATAGCATTTCTTTTGCTTTATATTAGGAATGAATAACATCGTAAGTACTTTTTGTCTTTTTCGGAATCTGGTGTAGTTCTTTGTACTCTACTTAAAATATATCAAATACATATAGTGGACTTTGGATTTTCGGTGATATTTATCTTCTTGGTTGTTGCTGATGGTCGAAATATACGATGAAACGCAAAACAATGCTACGTCATAACCCACTCCAAAAAAAAAGAACTAGTGAAGATTGAGAAAATATTACAGAAACAGTGTGCAATAAATTCCTTTTAGTCTGCAAGGTACTAATGTACATTGCATTGGAAAAATCTTTTCATATCCGATGACATCGCCGTTCCGTCAATAACCCCCGTCGAAAATCAGTAGTATACTGCACGGTGCTCTTAAGTTTATTACGAGCCGGTGTTATAGTTGTTCCACTTTGTTGAAGATACCTCATTATCTTTATTAGATTCTGTTTTCCGAGCAAACAATAAACGCTAGAAGAAAATTTCTGTATGAACCGAAAACACGTAAGCTTATTTTTATACTTTTCTGCAAGTGAGTGGGTATTGTCATGTATTTCGGAAATAAAGAGGAAAAGAAGTTTAATATTTTAATGTGTATATTATTTACAGCAGGATATTGAAAGAAAAGTACTTGATACACCAATATTGATATTGCTTCGCGGCTGAGGATAAATATCATGGAATATTTCCGTCTTTCATAGTTTCCTGGTAAGGTGTCGGAGGGCATAATGGCCCATCCCCCACCTCTAGCCGTTAATATCGGACCTCACTCACTTTCACTTCAGCAAGGGCACATGCATGGAGGATACCCCACCAGCAGAGCGCTCTTATGAACATGGTCACCTATTAGACTGTGGGATGTGTGTTGCTATAGTCACCTTATTGTGATAGCTCGGTAAGTCTGATTTTTTTCTCTCAAGCAAATTAAAATTGTTTCTCATTAATATTACCGTTCTTAATCAATTTCATCGTGAAACCAACTGATGGTGATGTTGGTTTTTGCGTATTGTTGACCAGAAACTTGTTAAAAAGTTTGTTGACATGTGGATTTTATGGCCAATGTAAGACAATACTTGTCGAAAATGTTAATATTTTGTAGAAGTAATATTAAAATGTAATATTGATTCATGCGCACTCTTTCTCATTTATACTTTCTTTTTATTATTTTACGACCAACACTATATTCGAAAGTAAGCTGACTCTCAAACGTTTCTCAAAGTCTGAAACAAATTACTCTCTACTCACTTCAGTGTCATCTACCTAATTATTCAATAAAATAAAATATAATTTTGTCGCGAATAAAAGAACAAACACATTAGGGTTACATAATCTTTTAGTTGTAATATGGCTGAGAAGTAATGACTTTGAAAGTCAATATTCTCGTACAGAATGATGGTTGGAAAAAGAATGGTACATGTTTTTCTATTATTTAGATAGTGTAATATGTCACGCAATAGTATTCGCAAAAATTCCCAAAATGGTGGTAAGAAAATTTCCCAATTTTTAGGTGTTTATTAATAGATCAAAACAAGACCATATACTGTTGTTTCTTTCATTTAAGAATGAATTATTAATTGCTACAAATTTATATTTAGTAATTACGCTTTGTGTATTTACTTTTTGTGATTGGCGAAATTGATCTTTAGTATTTGTGCGTTGAAACATACATTCATGACAAAAATTATAAAAAGATGATTATCATATATCGTGAAAATTGTGTTGTGACTAATATAGCTTACTTCTTAATGCTGTTCATTTTATTTTTGAATTAACAGAAGTCGTCTCAATTTAAAATTTCATAATTGAATTGTTCTAGCTTGATTGCTTTATTTCATACACCTTCCCAACCACCCTAACAAAGTATACGTAAGAAAATAATCATACTAGACCGAGTAAGGTTGTTCTTCACTTTTTAAGTTAACTTTCTGATAATTTTACCCCCTCCTTCTGCTCAATGCGGTTCCTACTGTGGCTAAGCGCGTCATTTCATTCGATTTATTTTTTGTGAATTGACAAATGCAAATTACCATTGTGATTTAGCCTACGAAATAACCATCTGAAGAGCAGTAGACTGGGCCGTAGATTTTCTCAACTCGCATCCAGGGTCATATTGCTTACGATTTGCACACATTATTGTAAAACAACCCCTTATTTTCCGAATGACCAAGTTTAAGAAAAGAAGCCGTGATTGATGAAATTGAAGAAAAGAAACCGAATATCCAAATTGATCTTTCATGTTTCATGCAGCATACATCATACCGTTAAGTTTACATGTTAAGAATTTAATCGTTCAATGTTTATAGTATAATTATTTATTAATTTTGTTCGTGACACAATGAATGTTTATGTTAATCTTTTCATTTGCTTTCAATCTACAGAGAATAAGTTCTTTTAACGACCTCAAAAACATTGAATGTTTTATATTACAATAGTAGACAAATACGAAGCACACATTATGCAAGAGGTGATCCACCGAGCTTAATCACATCAGAACGCATTTCACTTAATTATGGGTTCTGTTTGTATGTATTGTTACATGCCAGAAGTTCTTATTCATTGTCCACAATGCTCATCATACCATATTTGTTGAATTATGTGTATCTCGCAATCAAATAAATTGGACATAATTATATAAACACGGAAGATGGTTTCTGCGTTTTTCCTTATTTTCTGTCTTTTCAAATATAGTTTACTCGTATCAAAGAATATTTTGTATTTTATCCCTGCATCACTGTCGTTCCCGCTGAAATCCTTGGCGATCTCCCAGTGCGTAGTGAGTGTCTCTTCTGGACTCCGTATTTCTGGACGTGCGCATTGTGTCTCGAGACGAGCGAAGAGTCGGGTTTGCCACATCCTTCCAATCCCAAGGGTTATACGGAACTCCATCGGCGTCTTCATGGGTTCGTTACCAGTATGTGATGCTTGTTGCATGTGGATTGGCTTCTACCGAATTATTTCTCTTTGCTGTTTATATTACAAATTTACATGGTACTGGTGTGATTCCTAAGGAATTCTTAAATTGTGTTTTCAATAATCCATCCTACCGTTTCCAACATCTAAAACATGAAATAGTTTTTGTAAATTCTGACAACATTGGCTGTTGAAACTCATCTATATGATAGAAGGGTGAATGTGACGTCAGGAAGTACTAAGTAGCAGTCGTGTACAATCCATGTCTTCCCATTGATTCAAATTGATAGTACAATTCAGCAACTTTTCATCAAAATGTATGGTATCGAGTGACTGGTTTTAAAGCGGAAATGATTTTACGTGTTATTTTTCAACAACAATTATAGTTAAGTATGTAATCTCCGCATAAAAGCATTTTACTGTGCCGTGTATACTTCAAAATTAATGAGATTTTAGAAAGTATAAAAATATCACTCACCAGCTCTGAACCACAAGAGAACTTTCTACTTATCATAATTATGTTTTGTGAACGCTTATGTAACTTTTCGGAGAATTTTTTAATTTTATTTAAAATAATTAAGTTATTCAAGGACTAAATTCCCGTGTATTTTCAGGGCTACTTGAGATCCAACTAGGTTAAGGTTTTAACGCATGCAATATCAATTAGCAATGTTTCATCTATGTTTACTTATCGCGTCAAGTGTTAGTATTCACAATCTATAACCTTCACTTATGTAACCTACTTCGCAACGATAGTTTACAAACACCATCTCTGCTTCGGTTCTAATCACATGCTATTAAATTTGATGACTCAGTAGTTCAGTGTACATCTCCAAATAAAGTCATGAGAGAAAAAAATTGTTACAAAATTATTTCTCTTCTTTTTCAATCGCATGTACAACGGAAATTTAACGCTGTATGTATTTTTAATAAGTAATTGATTACTTCTAATTTTGAATATGATTTTACTTGGCTGTGAAAAGATGTAACTTGCCAATTGCTTACTGATATCAAGTTGCTGTACATGACTGCTCATAGAAACAATGAAAATATAACCAAATACGATTAATATTTTTATGCTAATTTATGCTTCTTTTTAATGTTTTGGTAATATAATTCTGAATTATTATTTTTTCATCAATTGAAGTTAATTCCTTAAATTGGTAGAACTGTATTTTAGGTAAAGAAAATATGACAAGGTCACTGTTTATGAATATGGAATAACCAAATCAAATGGGAACGCTCTATCTAAATTACTTAATGACTAACTGACTTGACTATTAGAAAGTGCGAACGTAGAACAGAATAGACTTTATCATTTTTATTTTTAAATACTTTATTTTTGTTAAATAGTTACACTTCTACAAATTTTGAAGTTATTTGTATAAAATTGTAGAATAAAGCTGTCATTTCATTGAGGTCCATCTGGGATTACAGATAAATCGGCTCGTGATGCGTTCAATAAACATTGTAATTTGAATGAATAATAGTTTTCTTTAATTGGTATATGTGAAAGCACCAAACCCTCCTCATACTAGTTATTTTCTTAATGACAAACTTGCTTTTATATGTTCCATGGAACTAATTGATTATTTAACGTTCATGTAGTTGCGTACCTAGGTGAAGGCAGAGGGGGCGGACTGCCCTGAGTCTCATTTTCTTGATAGCCTCCAAAGTAAATTATATTACTAATAAGGTTAATTATGTCTTGATTATTTTATAACGGTAAAATAAATCCATGTTAATGAAAGTGAATTATTTACAGTCTGTGGTATGGGAATCGGAGAAGTAATTGATGAAATTATTTGAAAATTCAAAGGATTATTCTAACTAAAATGAAAAGTATGGTTAATATAGATATACAAGAGCAGGAAAACGATTGAAATTGGATGCTAATCAGTAGATGTAAATCTTCATTTGCATGAATGTTTACAAATGAAGCTTACTGACGTGTTTTCCAAAGTTCAATTGCGTTACATGAGGCGGACTATCCAACGTATAACCTACGTGACCGAGTCGTAGAAACAAAATTATGTAAAGGCTTTGAAGAACATTCTTTTCAAGTTCATAACCTAAAAGTGGATATGAAAACCAATGACTGTGCGCTTTGCGTATTAAGCTTTCTGTGTAAAGTGTATTTTTCTTCTGCCTGGATTTTAAAATAATCTGTAATTACGTACATATTAGCATAAAACACGTCATTACATATTAGCATAAAAATTTGTGTATTTTTATAGGTTTATTCGTGGTATTTATTTTTTGAAATAAACAAAGTGAAAATTTAATATCATGAAAGTCGAGAAATATGGAAACTAATATACGAATTGAGAATTTTATATTAGAACCGCGGGTAAGGTTGAGCTAAAAAATTCCAGAAGCCTATGCTGTACCTGTTGTCAGGTATTGTAATGCCAGAATGTCGAGTAATGATTGTTTTAAGTTTTCACAGCGCGGGCAATGCCAGATAGTAATTAAATTTTTGCTAGTAATTAAATAAAACAATAAACACAGGTGCGTTAGATATATTTTTTATTAAAAAGACTCCGATCCCAGGCCATGTTAGGTGTGTTGGAACGCCAAATGTAAAATTAATTCCGAGTGGTTACAATACACAACACAATGATATGAGTAGACATCCTTTAAAAAAATCAAACTATCTATATATCAATAAATATTATATAATTTTCAGCCCTAAATTGAATATGTCATCAGAATAGCCAGATATGCAACAAAAGATGCGATGAATGTGAAATAATAATAACTTGCGTCAGCGGAAGACGCAAGCGAATGAATGTCCGTTTCCTCTCCCCCGTGTCACGGAAGAATGTCTTGGCTCTGTTAAAGTCGTCCTGCTGCTGCTGCTGCTGCTGCTGCTGCTGCGCGAAAGTCTGGGGTGTGGGGGGGAACGAGCGGGTTGAAAGAATGCTGACGGAGCATTCCCCGTTGCGCTGTGCTGTGCCGTCCGTCTGTTCGTCGCATCGCGACAGACGCGACGTTGGCGCCACACAGCTGAGTGCTGCAGAAGAACGACGCATGCGACAGCGTGGCTTTCGGTCGAGGAAGCGCTGCAGAAGGACTGGAAGGACGACGCTTCCTGGAGGAGAGAGACGCCGCACCGAAAAGTGGAGCGTCCGAATCGAACGCTTGGTTCACTGGGATTGAACGTGCAGCTTGACTGCGGTCTCGAGAGAAAATCAAATTAACGACGTTTAATATTTTAGGCGACTAATAGTAGTTGTCTCTTTAAAATGACAAGTATTAAGTTATCATCTTCCATGTTTCGTTATTTGTACGTTCAATATAAATCTGTTTTAAGTTGTCCGGCAGTCTGAAATTTATTTCAGGGTTTGTCCTGACACCTCGCAAATTTTTTTTAACTTCAACCCTTTAAACTAAATTAACTTATTTTAAATATAATAATTACTTTCATTACGACCCCCCTCCCCCATCGCCAATCCAAATATTGAACACTACAGTCGTATTCTTTAATATTTCCCCAGCCCCCACTTTTCTATTGTTAATAACTAATGACCGCGACTTGTACTAAATACAAGTTTGCTTGTACAAAATCTGTACAAAATTCCTGCATAATTAGTTTTTCGATTCACTTTAGGCGGAGGCTGGGGAAATGGTGGCTACGTACTAGCTCTAAGCTTTATTTTGTATGAGTATGTTTCATTCCAAGTGCGTAATTCACTTGTGCATTCTGTTCTGCCCTACATTTATTATGATATTAATTGCGGACGTATTCTCTCTTGACATGAGACGTCGAGCTGTCACATATTTGTCTATTTTTATGAGAAATACTTATGTTGTTCCGGACAAAATTTGTATTGAAACGTTGAATATTGGCGCACACTTCGTGCGAAAACGTATTTTAAGTGCTTGTAATGTTTCAAAAATGTCAGTGTAGTGGGAATAAGGATATGTTTTCACTTTAAAATATTTCTAGAACGATTTTAACTGGGGTCTCATCATAAGAAACAAAAAGTATAAGCGGAGAGGTAAATTTAAAATGATTTCTCCTAATTTTGAATGCCATTTTCTCAAATTCATTGCCTCTCTCTTCCCTTTCATGTCTGTATAAAAAAATAAACTGGACATTTCTGTCTGCGGAGGTCAATACTAGCATCCGCTTGGATAGAACATTTATTCAAATATTGACGATTTCAGAATACTAAATAAGACGATGTGTTTACCGGAAAAGCGATATTTATTTCCTGAATCTACAAAGATATCGCTTTATTGATTGTACCTTAATTAAATCGTCGACATATTTTCAAGAATGCATAAATAAACACTTTTCAACGAACAGATTTTTCTTCCGTTATCCGAAGTAGTTGAGTGTGTCAATAAAGTTTCAGGGCTCTCATTGAAAATAACTAGGGACAGGAAATAAGATACTTTACAATTTTCTTTTGTTACCATGTCACTTATTTGAAGTGCAATGAGTATTTTTAAGACCAATAATAAAATTAAAGAGCACAAAAAGGTGTGTTTTTGAACGCGGAAATAAATCGTTACCGCTCTCCTCATGGTACCTTGCAAAAACTATATCATTCTATACATTGTAAAGACGCTTGATATTTCAATGTTAACGCAATAGGAAAACTTATAGGTTATTTAGTAAGGAGCCAAATAATATTAATTTAGAATAACTAATCACTGAAATTATAAAATAACTGGAAATTTTTGAATTTTATTAATAACTCTATTTCAAGGTTAATAATTAGACAATTGTAAAACCGGGATGATAATTTTGTAGTTTTATGCTTTGTCAAATTATAGGCACATATTCTATACAACTATTTCATTTTCTTCACACATTAAAAGAGAAAAAGATTACTATTTGTTGTAAACGAAACGTCAAATATATGGCCTGTCGTTGTATAATAAAGTTTTGATAGTGTGCATGTAGCACATCCACTTCCAACATTTGTTTACTTATTAACTAATAATTAATAAAGTGTTGGATGAGAATATCTGCTCAGAAATAATCAAGAGTTTTGTGACACTGATTATTTTCGTACGATACTCGAATGCAGCTATCCCCTTGTATTTGTTGAGAGAGCGAAGATATGCCGTGCATGGCTAGAACCTCACTAGGTTGTAAACCTGTTTCTAAAAATAAGCTTTGATGAAGTACCTTTCCGGGTGTTTGTTGAAACAACTGAATGCGAAGGTTGGATTCATCTGATGAGAAACATTCCGAAGAGTCTGGAGGCCCGTACTTAACCATAAACGCCAATCTTCTGATCTCTGGAAGGTCTCTCAGTATTTTCATGATTTTCAACATTAGATAGCTGATATTCATGTCATCATGGTCGTTGAGAGTTATTGTGTAAAAAAAAGAATGAATTTATATTTGACTGTGTAGACAGTTTTTATTAACATTTGACCATTGAATTCTAATATTGTTAAACAGAAATATTCATTTCTTTAGAGTTCGGGAAAAATATTATTTTTGAGTAAGCGACCTAACTTTGCATTAAACAAATTCATCAAAGATGAAGAATATTTATTCTATTTGCATTTCAGCTGTATGAAATCAGCCGAATCAATGGGAGAATAGATTTGTGTAATTATGAAAGAAGTGAATCTTGAAAACAAGAACTGTGTATGAAACACGCTGATCCGGAAAAAGAAAAAAATCTTTTCTAAATCTTCAATAATGTGAACCTGCTGCAACTGGGAACGGTATGTTGATAAGATCTAAACAGTCGAAGAAGGGAGGGTTTGGAAGAGGTGTGGTGTAGCATGCACTTAAGGTAACGATAGCTCCAGCTTTCCCTTCAACTCGCCATTCTGTCGCAGGTATATCCTATTTATGACTTTCCCTCTGTCTGAGTTCATGTTTACCTTCGTGACGAACGAGGAAGAATTTAACTGACTACTTCCAGATTTAAAACCAATCAGTTTTATAAAATACTGGTTGAACCTTTCCAGTGTCGCTGGGGAGTTCACGGCCGTTACGCACAGTTCATGAAGTTTATTAAATAGAATACTGAATATTGAGGAAATAATATTACTCGTTGATATCTCCACAGAAAACAGTACGTCCTACCCGTCTCCCTTGAAGAAATCTATGCTCAATAAATTATCTGCTGATTCTTTCACAAAAAGTGTAGATTTCCTTTCATGAGAGACGGGCGGAAAACTTAAAATATCCTACTGGCTCGTCTAGACAGTTTTAGATAATTTCATCAACGTTGGCTACTATCCATCAAACGGTATAGATTTACATTCCGGACGAACTTTCAAATAAATTTCATACATTCATTAATATATTTGATTACTGTGTCATGATTGTGATTGAAACAATTCTTATAGGGGGGAAACAATTATTATATTCTATATTGAATGAAACGGGGTGGGTTTTTTTTAGATAAAGAAGATGTCTGTACTGGAAATGTAATTCTATATTAAAATTACGTATTACGTATTTTTCATCTTTTCGCTCCCTACTCCCAGTCAATTTATAGCCAACAAGTTCACGGTCGTGCTGGTTACAGTGGATTTTACCAGTTAAATGTTTAAGCTAGTTAAGAAACTTTATTTATTTTTATATTTAGTTTCCCCCCCTATTTTATTGATACATTTGCGGGTAATTGTGAATGCGGGAGGACCGTCAGTTTTGGTCTGCCCCGAACGTCGACGGAGCCAGCGGTGGCTTGTCACGCTCTTATTGGTGCCGCATCTTTAAGCAAAGTCATTGCATGAATAAAATAATAACATTCGTTTGCTCCAAGAGAAATTATCTTTGTATTATTATTACTATTATTATTATTCTCGATATATGCTGAATCGTCAGGAACCTTCTGAATATATAAAAATAAACACCACACACTTGACCCATACACCCGAGCGTGACCTGTGTATTTACCAGCAGTGTGAACTTAAAATAAAACAAAAACAATAATACAAATATAATGATGATAATAATAATAACAATGATACAAAGATAATTTCTCTTGGAGCAAACGAATGTTACCGTATACCCTGTGGCGGATCTAGATCGTAGTCAGGGGGGGGGCTAACCGGGGAGGGATCTGGGGAGCATTTGTGTTTGAAAATCCTGATTTTACAACACAAATTTTATAAATATTATCATTAAATAAAATACATCAACTCATCAAATAGATAATAAACAATATTAAATAGTAACCAAAATTATTAATTGTTTAAAGTAGCAAAGTATGCCTGTATCTGTTGAGAGTTCAGGTCCAATGGAGGGGGAACTATAGCCCCCTTAGCCCCCCTCGTATATCCTCCTCTGCGTGTACCTGCTTTCCCGAATTCTTTGCTCTGCCTCCGTCACCGTTAAGTGCGTCTCGCCAGCGTCCACGCGGCCTTCAGCGCTCTCCGTACCCCGCCCCCGCCCCCGCCGTCACCCGTCCCCTGTGGCATCTTATCTTCCCCCCCACCCACTGGCCCACTGCTGCGGCCGCGTCGCCACCGCCACCGCCGCCGTCTGCTGCTCCGTAGGCATGTTAGTGGTGAGTCGGTTAGTTGTAGTGGTAGTGGTAGTGGCGGTGCACGAATGCGTTTCGGGGCGCAGTGGCGCGGAAGCGGCGCGATATCGGAGTGTGACGTGCGCGAAGGAAGGATTCATATCTGCGAGGCTGTTGCACGGTTGTGTATACGCTCATGCTACAAATACATACAAGCTTCGTAGTGTTGTAGAAATGGACTTCGCTTCATCGCTGGTATGCACGTTGTGTCTTGGCATGTGATGTGAAGAACGATTCTTCCGGTCACTTTGGAATATTTAGACACTACGAATTTAGTTGCGTGCTATTATAGTGCAGAATGTCTTAGTGTTTGTGTCTGGAAATTTTTGCAGTGTCGATGAGGATATAGGATTTGTGTCGTTTGGATGAATGTTGTTTATCTGCCATATGAAGCGAATCCCTCTCGTAGTTCAAGTCTAGGAAGATTGTGTCTTAATCGCAAAGTATGTTTTTCTTCTAAAGTATCCCTCATGAAACTGTGAATATGTTATGATTTCGTTGCTTCATTTCTTTTTTATTTCGTTGTGTTGTAGTTAGTGTATTAGCAAATACGATTTAGTATTTGGCGTTGAGTTTAACAACCTTTTACGAAGAAAAATGTTCAGTACTGAGCAATTGCTACAGTACACGCCTACTTGGTATAGGTCTGGGTACTACTATAAACACAGAACTGTTTCTCTCCTGCTCCACGTCCGAATCCAAACATTTTGATTCATTGGGTGAATGATTTGTTCCATTTCGGACGTGATCCTCAACGTCAACATCCCTGAAGGACGTTGGCGTTCCGCGAGGGGAAGCTGGTATTTCTTGGTCGTGAGGGAAGGGAATGTTGTATGCATGTTTTGTACCTCCAACCAACATCTCTATTTGCTGGAATGAACATTAAACCGTTCGTGGTGTGCTACTGTACGCAAGGACGTCTTGGAGGAGTCGCATTTTTCTACGTCATGCTACGTCTAATGCAGTGATCACAATTACGAATTGGGCGGGAAAATAGTTTACTGAATCAGCAACGGTGTAATCCAAGAGGACAGTATGATGCCAGGTATGATATTATTCTACGGAGCAAATATTGTTCTCAAGTTGGCTATATGTGTTTATCAAATCTACCCATTTCCAGTAATTTGTGGAGAAGGAAAATCATTCCTTTGAAATTTGGATTTGTTCTTTTTATCGCGTTCAATTAGTTGCAAACGTTTTTCCTTTTTCTCTGCGAAAGTCCCAAGAACGCATGTCAAGATTGGCGACTAATTTTAGTCTCTAAACCGTGTTCTTAAAACCAAAAATAATTTTTAGAGTAGTTTATGTGAATATATTTTTTGTAGTATTAGCATTTTGAATTATGTATTTTCGAAATATACTTGTCCAAAAGATAAAACTTTCGACTTCATTGTTCGAGATAAATGTTGAAATTGTCTCATTCAGCCCCCCCCTCTTCCCCCACCACCAATCAAACTATGAGTCCCATTGCCAGATTTTGTTATTACTTACTTAATGGTATGTCTCATTCAACCCATGTAAATGACAGTTTTCCATATTTCTTTACGAGGAAGCAAAAATATACATCATAACGCGCTAAGCTTGTCGCCATTGATATGGTAACTTTGCTATGAACAAACTATCTCGAACATCTACATTTTTTTTTTCATTCTGTAGTCTGCAATTCTGGAGATATCTTCTTCTTGAAACAAAATGATGGTAGTTCCCGGGTATAACTGCATTAACACTCTATCCATACCACCATTAATACAACCATCATTTGGTGATTTATGTCAGTCGTTAAGGAAATTCAGAGTCGCCGAGAGGATTTGGGGAGCCTGTCGTAGTTTCTATGAACCTTAAACCCTTCAATGTCTTTTCCAACTATTCCACTCCTGCTCCCATCAGTAGATGAAAATCAAAGAAGAAAGTTATAAAAGAAGAGCTCTCGAACCTCAAATGCTGGACACTGCTATTTAGTAGTAAATAATAGTCCGAAAGTATTTTAATCATTTAATTTTTTAAAATGAGAAAATGAGTAGGAGAATTTAAATAATTTACTTATATATAATCTGTACGTATATCACGCATACAAATCTATACTTTCATTAATTATTTATCGACAACATTATTGTTGCATGGCTCTTGACGAATTAGTTCTCTCTTCCGGTGACCACTTTTATATTTTTGTGGATTTGGTATTATTTTTTAAAAATTAAAGCTCATTACATTGTTCTAACAGTACAGCTACCCCACTAATAAAATGTTGTTCATCTAACATGCTTTTAGACACCCCCCCCCATATGACTCCTTATCTTGGGAGGTCTGGGGAAAACTCCCCTCCTCTTCCCCCCCCCCTTCTCCTCTGCATCATCTTCTCGTTGATGCAAATCTTCTATCCATAATGTACGTTCCACAGCAACCTCTGCACTTCACGTGGGTAGAACATAGAGACAGAAAGACGGTAACGTAAAACACTCTTCCTCACGTCAGCAGTTCTTTTCCATGCTGGGAATGCACTGAGTGCTGACCTTGTCTCTCTTACGGCAAACAGGTGTTAGTTTCGTCTCGAATGAATTCTTGAGTTGCCTGGAGTCAATGCTCTGAAACAAAACACTTAACTGAAGATTTACGAATGTTATTTGTAGTAGCTCGATATTTCTTCCCTTTTTCTTTCCAGAGCAAGTTGACTGGTCGTGGTCTTGTGCTGTCTCAGTGTTTATTGAATTGTGTTTTTAGTATTTTCTAACAATTTTTAAAAAATTAATCAGGCGTAAATTATTTTTTCTTGAAATTACTTGTGGTATTAATATTGTGACTTATGGATGGTTGTTTTACTCCTGAACTCATGTAAATAGAAATATTGCTTTCGTGGGTATAAGTATTTAAAGCTTATGAAGAGTTTCAATGTTTAGAAAATCAATGAACATAATATTTCCCTGTGTTTTTTTTGTTTCTAATACATTCCGTGCAGACCTAGTCTGAATGGTTGCGAGTAACATTAGCAAATCTTGTATTAAACGTCTCGAATTGTTGTAACATGGTTTCCGTGGACATATTGATCATTTAAGGAGATAATTTTCAGAATTTCGTCAAACGATTTGTCATCTGGGAAAATTTGAAGAACAGGTAGTCAGTTGTCGCGTCGAAATAAAGTAACGCTTCTCCTCAAAATCGGGCACTATCCGAACAATGTTTGTTTTCTCGACTAATCTTCCTGTCTGATTATCTCTGTTTACTGTTTCTTTTTCCTTGAAGAATTGGTCATGCTGAGATAAAACTAAGGACTCAGTATATGGATAAGAGCTGGAAATAGTAGGTATTTCTTCAAAATTACAATTTGTACTTTCACCTTCAAGTGCTGAGCAATCTTAAGGGATCGATAGTGTCAGATTTTGTTGTGGGGGGTTACCCTAGATGTAACGTGACTGAAACGTGAAGAACATCCATCGCTCACAGTGAATGGCATGTCTCTGCGTAATGCATGTTCGTTCCTCAGCAGATGTGTCGAGAAAATAGGATAGGTATCTCGAGTTCATTACTTGCTATATCCCCCCGTCTTTTCTTATTACCAGAGCTGCTACCACATTGGAGTTCCCGTGCACTTTTTGCAGGAGCCTCGCATCTAACATAGTGGCGACGGGTGATGGAGTAGTGGTTGCGAAGCAAGCGACGCCGTTGTACTAGCGTGGATGTTGGTGATTCGTGCATGTGAGAGAAATGAGATAGTAGTGGATTGTAGTACTCGTGTCGATGGCAGTGCGAGTGAACAGATGATTCCTATGGGCGACGTCCGAGGTGCGGAACCAAGTGTGGAGGAGGCAGTTGCGTGTGTTGATATGGAGGTAGAGGAGGCGGAAGCAATGGTGATGGTGCAGGTGGAAGCGATGATGGAGAAAGTGCGAGATACGTTGAAAGATAGGATGCAACACTCGGGGAGAAGCAGACGGAAACGCGAAATTCAAGACGACGACGTCGAATGTAGCGGAGACAGTGGCTGCGGCGGGGAAGGACTCGAAGAAATCGGAAGTGGTGATGGAGAAGGTAAATTATGCATCTTTTCTTTTAAGATGAAATAAATACTATTGGCTTTGAAAATCACATCACGAAACGTTTTAAGTATTATTTGTATGGTTGTCCAAGAAAGTATATTTTACACTTATGAGTTGTATTACAAGAATAATTTTTATTAATTTTTGTAAGTAGCAGCTCAACATATTGCCAAGATTTATCCTCATATTTGACATTCATGGTCGGTTGTGTCAAAAATTGTTTAAGGATTCTTTTCACTTACACGTATATTAGTTTTCTTGTCTTCAAAAACATTAATATACTGCAAGATCCACTGTAGCATTTCCCATGTTTTTTTTTCTAACATGATTTAACCTACGACCATAAAACTTTAAAATTATACTTTTTTGTACTCAACTCTTATGATTGTTTGCAAGTACTTTTCTTTGTTTTCATATGTTGGCGCCCCGCTATGAGGTTAACTTTTCTATGGGGATTGAAATTTACATTTAATCTTCGCACGTTTGCTGTTATAACGTAAGGCAATGAACAATCAGTAATATAGTTATATTATTTGTAAAAAGAATCTCTTTGTTTTAAGAAGCAACAGGCAAGAAAGGCAGAAGTCATCCTTTCGACACTTTCGGCGTAGTCAAATGTATTAAATAGACCTAATAATGTTTTATGGTTCGTAAAGATCTTTGATTATTGTCTGAACACCAAGGTCTTATGTTCTTATTACTCACTGAAATATCATGATTATTTTATTTGTTGGAGAGTTCAGAAAATGAAACGTATATCCATGACTTAAAAAGTGATATCTTCTCATCACACCTGGTCATGTGTTGGAACATATAAACTGACTGGAGGAAAAGTGGTTGAATTGATGGATATATCGTTTGAGCTGAACCCTGTTGAGGGAGACTTGGCGCCACTTTATTTGTCCTGCGTGTGGGCTGTTGTAGTAAGACTCCCCATGACGTCGGAGAGAAAGGACAATGACGTCAGCATTCATTTTTGTATGCGTGGGACCCAAGGGTATGGAACTCCGGGTGACATACGACACTTTATTTATAGGACAAGAAACGCCTGGCCGCATGTGCTCAACACGAACATTGTGTATGAATGTGAAGATGTCCACGTTGGCCCATTTCGTTTTGGGAATTTTATTTGCTTTTGTTTGTAAAAAGCTGAAGAAATCAAAATGTCAAATTTTATTTCACAGTGAATACATCTGTTCACTTCCAAATCACGTTGATTGTAAAATTTCGCTCGAAAATAACATTTTCACTTTACCTTGGAATATATTGTTTTAGATATTGATAAGTTTTTGGGATTATTAGGTGCTATTGGGTTACGANATATATATATATATTTCATTTGTTGGAGTTAAGTAATCTGGACTTATTTAGAGCTTGGCACTTGATGCCTCAAGAGCATACGCATGGTTCTCTGGGGCTGGTATCAATTTCTCAGAATCCTCTAGGTAGGTAGAAGAGTTTTCCTCAATTACGCAGAAAGCCTCACCTCGGAGACCAGGATTATTGGAATCGAGTGTCTAAAATGTATACGTTCCCTGCGTTCACTTTACGAAATGGAAATAATAACAAACTGCTTTCCATGTAGCAGAGGAACTTCTTGGACTTTTAAAATTATGGTTTTCATATCCATTACTTATAAACCATGTAGGATGAAAATTACTTATAAACTATGTAGCAAAAGTTAGAAAATAATAATTGTACGATTTTTCTTTGATTCAAAAACTCCCAACGTTTAAATCCGCCTTTTTTATTGTTATTAACCATTAATTTGATATGTTACGAACCTATCTTGCAATATTGTCTTGTTGAAGATTGTTACATTTGAAAATTACGAAATAAGATATTAATAATCTTCGAAAATGTTTTATACTTGCTGAATTTCAACTTCCTAAACCATTTGGAATAGTTGAAATAAATATTTCTATGAAATTTTGTTCGTATCAAAACTACCACTGTTTTAATTTAGATTTAAATATATGAATAACAAAGACTAATTTTGTTAGAGTAATATTAAATTTCTACACCGGAGAGTTATGGAAAGAAGGTCAAATTATATTCTTAAAACAAACAAACATGAAAAGTTTATTCAAAAAAAAAGTGTAAGCAAAATAAGCAGAACACAAGAAAGTGTTGGTATTTGAATTTTGAACGCAGAAAAGTGTAGGAATTTTCACTCAGATACTTCGTATGCAATAATATAATTATTTACATGTTTATAAAAAATCAGTGGAAGGTAATTAGGTCCTGATTTGAACATATATGCGATTCTATTCTCATTGGAATCATAATTTCTAGACAAAACGCAGATTTTGGGTGAGCTGTCCCTCGCAATTACTTCACTAAGTACGTCTTGCTCAATATTAATACGGAATTCTTAAATATTATCTTTTTAATGCAATTATTAACTGGTTTTTCGTTGATTTAAACGTTCTCGTCTTCCGCCACGTGTATTATCACCAAATCGAAGTAATTTTTCTCTCTTCACATCTTCTATTATAACCGCCTTGAAGATGAGTTCCATGTCCAATTCATATCAACTCATATCAACTCAATGGCAGTTTCTTCTTCTTGTCTTGTACGTGTTTGTTCTACTGTCAAGAACTGTTTTCAGGACTAGACTGTTTTACCGCATATTTTCGTCACCTTTTTCGTGAGAGATTTCTGTATACTTATTTGTGTTTTCAGTGGAAGCATAGTCTGTCAGAGAGCAGTGGTAGGTCTTTACTTCTTTGTAAAGTGTCATCTGACTCTTTGGTAGGTGTGTCAGGTGTTTCGGGCATCACGCATCGTTCTAATTAGCATATTGCGTTCGCTCGTATTCACGCGCATTGTGACTCATGGGGAGTGTCATACGGATGGGGTTTTTACGGAGTGACACTTGTCTCGCAATTCTCATATGATGACGTTCACCCCTGTGAAGTTGTATTGTCACAAGTAAGCAGGTAAGGATGTCTCTGATTTGTCATTTTGGGTCTTAAGCAACTACACGGTAACAGTGACAATACCGGCTTCAGGATATTGAAAGTGAATATTTTATAGAAATTGCTTTATAGTTTAATACCAGAATTGGTATTATAATATTATGATAATTGGTAAGTTACACTATTTTGCTGTAGATTCTTTTAAAAGTTTGCTTCCGTTCTCACTTGACTAAAGTAGAATAGTTCACTAATTTAACTATCTTTTAAAAAACACATAACTGTATTCTTACTAGTCAAATTCATGAAATTTGAAAGAGGAGTATAACTAAAAAATAAATATCTGCACAACTAATTTCGGCCGTTCTATTAACAATAATGTGTTCAAAAATTATATTCGTATTCTTCCGGAGATAACTTGCTATTTTCTTAAGTACTATTCTTGCACATTTGTTCCTTGTTGTTTATTTCTTAACAAAGTATGCCGAAGAGAATAAATTTAGTAAACATTTCAAAAAATTCAATTGTTTTAGAGATATCGTTTTATATTTTCTTTAATGCATCCACTTTCTCTTTATCTCCTTGAAACTGAACAATGTGTCTTTTTGTTGTACGCGTCTCAAAATTTTTGTGAATCATGCCACTCGTACTGAGGATCCTAGCAGAACAAAGCCTCAAGGTATTTCCAAATTGTGTTACCTGTCCATGTAACAAACGCGTGCTGCTCTAAGAGCTGCTAACAAGCGACGCGGGAGGGGACCGAACGTGCCTCGTCAGAATAGGGCGTGTCTTCCGGTCGACTGCGTGTCGCTATGCCATCGGTCCCTTATGCAGCTTTCGACATACGAAGTGGTGTATTGATGCTTTGTTGGTCATGCAAATTCATTTTCTCCCTTTGTGTGTGGTATGTTGGGAAATACGTTGTGGAAGGTGGGAGCTTAAATTCGTAGGACACGAATCTATTCCTTCTCCTCGCAAACGTACGTACTTCATAACTTTCCAGTTATGCACTGTGTGTAAGGGAAGTATTGAAAAATTGGTCGAAAAAACAATTCGAGATCACTTCATATCTTTACGAATTGGCTCCAGGAGAGTCTACTTTCAAATTTTGGCGATAATGTCCGATATTGTATGTGTGTATGTGTGTGTTAAGAATGCCCCCCCACACACACAGATAACTCACGACAAAATCAATGCACCGATATCAAAATTTGACAATTGGCATTGATAACATTTGAAATAGAAACCTGTTTGTGGTCTGCTCAATCAGACTTCAATCCGCCCTCTATTTTCAGTTCCTAAAAATTCAAAAATTGGAAAAAACGAATATAAACTTTTTTTATCGGTCATTAACATCTATGCGTACAGGTTGATAAACAACGTTTCCGTAAGTTACACCGTTTACGAGATACAGCAAGAAGGTCAGTAAAAAATTAGTTAATAAGTGAACAAATAAAATATATGAACAAATAAAATAACTTAATGCCATGAAATATTAGTTATAGACTAATTTCTATTAAAAAACTCTAACCCTAATATCAACCGTGAACAGGACTCTTGTTGTTCGTGGATCATAGAGCTCCGTGACTTCGGCACGAAGTGGAGAATATCTGGCCGTAATCACCCTGCGTACGCTTTCATCCTCTTACTTGGATCTCATTTCATAGCAACCTCTGTAATAGGTCCAGAAGTCAGCCTGGACGTTCTGATATGAGTGAATTTCCTTCATACCCACCGGGGTTTGAACCGCGTCCGGTCTGCTGTAGAACACTACGTACGGACCCACACTCAATCCCTCTAAGTTCTTCAGCATTTACACCATAGCAGATAGTGTAGACCAGTGAAGAGCTGTTGAATCTCAACATCCTTAGACTCATTTTCTTGTTAAATAATTAGTTTAAACGACTTTACTCGTAGATTGTTTTTTATTTATATCAGAGTGAGAGACAGATGTCCTACGATTTATTACAGGATTATTTGCTTAGATCATATAATCAAGTATTTGCTATTAGTGTGTGTGTTTTAAGGATATTCACTCTATAAACTTCATTTAGAAAATCCCTTAAGGACGTTGACATTAGAGTATATAGGAATCCTTAGTCAATTATATAGATCGTTAAGAATAACGCGCACTCGCTTCCGAAATTTTTTCGTGTTGGTTCCTATGTTGTAACGGTATTTATTGTCACTTTGCTTACCATTGGTTCAGAAATCTTGTAATATTGTTATTACTATTGGGGATGGCCAATTGATATATGTTATCGAATTTGATGCTGCAATTTAAAATGTTGCCGTATAACACACCATTTATGAACTACATGAAACTAAAAATAAATGCTACTAGTGATCCAGGACTACTTATTTTTATAAATAATGTAGATATAGCTGTAAGAAGTTCAAATTCGACGCGCTATGCGAAACTTTTCTTTGTGGCTATCTTCGGCTGACATTCCGTGGCATCAATCCAGAGAGGTTGTTTGAAAAGAAAACTTAGATGTTCCGATGGGTGATGCTGTGATATCGGGGAGCGTGTTGCTAACTAGGTCCGTTTGCCTTTCCTTCTCCTCCCCCGCCTCAGTCGTGCACCATTTGCGCCTAAACGTGGGAGCGTGTAGACAGATGCGATACCCCCGGGCTCAGAGGCAGACGGAGCGGCTGTTAAGAAGAGCTGGGAAAATCTCTCATCGGCATATGTCCATGACGCCACTGCAGACGCCCCGCTGTTCCCAAACCATGTATGCTGGGAATTTAATGAGGGACGCTGTTTTCCACGTATTGGTATGCATTCAACCGTAATGAGAATCTGTCATGTTACACGTGAGAAAGATGCTTGATGAAAAATGACAGTTACTTTGAGGTTTCGCTTCTTCCGTACATATCGTCAGCTAAAGCCTCGTCTTTGAGGAAACGTGATTGAACTAGATATTGTAATAATTCACGATGTCCCTTGTGATGAGCGTTTTTTGCTAAGTCCACGAAGTTGTGAGGACATTCGATGAAAGTGCAGATAGTTACTTAATTGTAAACCTAATCCGCTGCTGTCTCATCAACGTACGTCTGTGCAGTTACGTTACGTGAGCAAGATACGGTATATCTGACCCATGGAAAGCAGAAGCGGATCCAGCGAGTGAACTGGGGGTGTTGGGGCGAAACTTTATTCCTACCTCCCTCTCCCCGATAGTTTCGTCGTCCGAGAAATCTTTTAGAATTTATTTTTATAATTAGCATAGGACTTCAATTATAGGAATGTATCGTGATTGTCGAAAAGTAAACCTTTGGGATCTCTTCAGATCTTTATGAATTGGGTTAACGATAGTCTGAACCCTTCTCAAAATGATTTTGTTCCCTTGATAACTCACGACCAAAATGATAATCAAAACCCAATATGTGAATTGATTTTGANGTTGAAGGAGTCGATAAGATTCTTGAATCGATTAACTGGTGAATGTGCAGAGTCGGATGTACTCAAGAAATCGATATTGAAATCACCACATATAACGATAGATTTAGTAGATTTATGTGCGATATGTTCTAAAACATTTTCGAAGTTCCGAAAAAATATGTCAAGATCTGATTGAGGAGGTCTATTTGTTACGCATTCTTGCGTATTGACTTTTATATTAAAATAATAAACCAACCCTGGTTTTATACTAATATACCATCCTCAGAGGTGGTAGACTAGTTCACCTACTGCTACACCACGATGTTTTTTTGTTTTATTTCATTTGTGTGGCTTTGTAATCTATATAATTATGTTTTTCTGGATAGATTGTGTGATGCATTACTCCGTATAAGAGATATATCTTGATATCAATTGTATACAAATACAACGATACCTGTGTATCAAAGGAATTGAACTTAATATTGCAAAATACTCATTGTCATCGACTAAAACACCGACTCTTTATTAAGAGGGTAATGTTTAGTTTGATCAGTGAAAGTGAGAATATTCTTGTTGTAAATTTCTCGATACATCGAAATATTGTAGGGGTAAATTGAGAAAGCTATAAAATTTTTAAAAACCCAAGTTGAGAGGGACAAATTCCTATCATTTTTAAAAACTTGGAGTATGCACCTGTCGCCAATATCTCGAGGTAGAATTCAGCAAAAGACACGATGATTCGGTGCACAGTACACATTACTCGCTTATTCAAGCTTAAATTGTCTTTAAATGTCAAAATGAAATGAATATTGCCAGGAATGAAAGCTATTCTACCAAGTCTCATTACTCGTGATGAATTTTCTCTACGAATTAAAAATATATTGTAGCGCGTAATTAAGCTATACGCCTCTTTTGTAGACAGGAGTCCGTCAGCCATCAAATGTCGACTCTTGACTCCGACGGGAGAAAAGTAAAAAGAGACGAAGCACCCGCCGCACTTTCCTCCCTCGAGCAGCAAACCCTTATCCGTCTTGGAAATGTCTCCTCCGCGACACTAAACCCGTGGCGATTATCAGCGTATTTGTTCCGCTGCGGAACTCGCATAATGGCTTCTCCCAGTGCTCCCGCACCGATCCCTCTAGCGGCATTAAAAAGCGTCGTAAACCTTTTTAGTGTGTGCAATCCTCGCGTTCTCTTCGCCCTGTTCAATCCTCGTGTCTTTACCGCTTTGCTTCTCGCACTGTCGCGGATCGTCAGTGGAGTCCGAAGTTGAATATGAACCTCATTCTGAGGTATCCATTCTCTGTGTGTATAGATCGAATGTGTTTGTCCCCTGTTATTGTGAGGACCTAACAATATTCGACAGTGGTGGTGATTAGGGTGGGTGTCCCATTTATTCAATAAAGATAATTTTATTTTAACCGTCTAAAACTAGGAATTATAAAAAGAAATTACACCATCCTTGATGTGGTAATCACCACTTATCTTTTTTTATTTGTTTTATTATTTAAAACATAGTTAGTGGAAATATGCAGAAAATTTCACGTAAATGAAAATTATCAATACTTTTTTTGCCCCTCCCCCTTTGATTCCCAATCGCCGCCTCTGATATTCAATATTTATCATTCAAAAGGTACAATTTACTGAGTTAATATGGTCGATGTAATCCCACAGAAAGAACCCTCCCTTGTGCAGCAATGCATTTGGTAAATTCATTATTCTTAAAAATTTGGAACAGCATTAGAACTACCAGACTTTCATTTTCTGGTAGTTGCCTAGGCATGGGGAAGATTGTTTTAGATTAAATAGTCTAATTAGTTGGCATTTTTTCTGGAAGCTGACAGTTCTGACATTCTTTAAACGATGTAAAATTTATAATAATTCTTTTAGTGCGCAAATGTGTTCTTCATCTTTTATGAAGGCAGTGAATTCTCTTAATATCCCAATTCATAATAGTAAAACTAACTTTTTAATTTGTAAAAAGAAAAGTTTACTCTTTAATTTTATTGGGACTTTGAACAGAAAGTCAAGGACTGGCATTGATCCATGGACCACTAGTTGAAAATCGTAGCATTGTGTGATTAATCTCAAGGATTAGCTTTGTTTTATAAATCCAAAGAATTGATGTACTTGGTCGTCTGGATTGATGTCCAACGTGCTCATCCTCACATTTTGTCATTCGTCTTTTCCTTTTGCGACTACTTCTGTGGCATCGGTAACCATGCAAGTACACGGCAGGGAGGGCGGAACGAGAGAAGGAAAAGAAGCTTGTAGGGGGACTCGGGGCGTTTTTGAAGTCACGAGAGCGCAATGGTTGAGAAGAAGGGGTGGAAAAGGTGAATTAAAGTTGTAATTTTAATCACGTCGCCGTAGACGGAAGCCCAAAGCCCCGTGTTGGTGGGGGGGTGGGGGGTGGAGGCAGTGAAAGTCACGTCGTTGTGGGTGGGGGGAGGGAGACTGAACGCAAACAGCCTGAGGCGCTTCCCTTAGCTAGAGGGTTACGAAGAGAAGGCTCAGTGGTGAGACTGAAGGCTGTGACTACGGGGTGGTCGCCTTCCATTAATGTTTCCACCGGCGGCGCGGCGTCTCCCGCACACTGCTGTAGTCGGTGTGTTACCTCTTCTTTTGCGGCCACTTCCTTTCTCGTGAGAGTTGCCTCGTACCTGCTTTATTTCCTGAGCCTTCTTTCCCCTCTTCGCCCCTTCGCTTCCCACGTTCTGTGTCTGAGGTACGCTTCAGCAGGTGTCGACTCCATTTATGAAACACCAGAATTATTATCTCGTAATTTGCATAGCGGCTGTTGGGGTGCAAGATGGTTAGAAGGGATTAAAGTTTCTTGGTGTGGAGTTGGAGATGAACGCAGGGGGATTTTCCTGCGTAATTTGCTAAATAGAATTTGCGGCTTTTGAGACATCTTAGATAGAAAGTTAATAAATGATCTGGATAAAACGTTATCTAATAATTCATTAATTCTGCTATTTTGAAGCTAATATATTTGACTTCGTACGTATGTAACAAATATTTTAAACTTTTTCACTACAACTTAGAAAAATATTTTTGTTAATCATTTTTTTAAATATTGGATTTTTACTATTGTTCTTATTGAAGTTACACATCTATAAGAATTTTTTCGTGCTACTCTTCTAAATTTCTAGATTAATGTTTGACCTATCGTTTTCATATATTTCCGTATGTTTTTATATACCATCTATCCAGTGGAGGGGTAGAAAATTTTGTATTCTCCGGGATAAGCGAAACTTTCACGTAATGCAACAGACAGGCCAATTGGATGTGATGTCGGTGGTAGATTTATTACACGTAGCATTCCGTATTCGTTAACAAATTCCAATCAATGAATACTTTCTCGTATTTAATTACTGTCTTTGGAAACAGATCAGTTTTCAGATCTATTTCATCTTCTCGCACACGACCACTATTCTACTCAGACTCCTCAGTTGCTGCCGTTCTCTGGCATCGTGAGCTCTACAGTCGCTTTGATCGTCCCATAAAACGTGGTTTTCGGAGTCTAACTTTTGCTTAACTCATCTCTTATCCGTGCGCCCTCGGTGAAAATACGACAGCAAAGTTTCGCTCGTGGAAAGCTTGAGCCACAACGAGAGTGTTTCCTAGGGCTGCTGCGTGGTGTGTTACGTGGACGCAGGAAAATTAGTGAGTTGACTCTTGAAAATTGTTGAATAAGACGGAAGTAAGAGTATTGTGTGAAATGAATATTTTTTGTATGTCTGTACAATGGAATATGAGATCGAATCTTAGATTTTTGCGGGGGGAGGAGGGGGTTTTACGTATTACCGACACCGAGGTCTTTAGAGCCCTAACATTTTTGTGCAAGTAGGGAAAATGCTGTTACGCACTACGGAGAGCCAACACGACTCTCCCCGAGTGTGGGACTCGCCGAATGACTCGGCCATACCCACTAAAAACCCTCCTGAATTACAATATATCAAAACATATAGAGGATGGAATAAGACAGAAAACAGTTGCCTAAAATTTGATAAAAAATATTTTTTAAACTTTGAGAAATGTAACATAGATATTAAATAAATGATACCCTGGCAAAAATTCGTCCTTTGCAGTGAATTATTTTTATATCCCCCTTTTTTCTCTGGATTAACTCACGAGTGAATAAACCAATGTATTATTTCATTGTTCCTCATACAACTATGGTCCCGATTGAATCAGTTCTTTAAGAGTTTTCCATAGTTCATTGGTATAGTTCTTTTTTCTGTTATGATGAATGAGTAATATCACATGATTTGCCACCTTTTCCCAACTCGTTTCTTCTATTCGTACAGTACGTTTACAGTGGTCAAAATTTGAAATCTATGATACAGTTTCTTGATTTTTTGCTGATATCTTCAGACTCCAATTAAATTATATTTAAACAGTTTAGTTAATTATTTCGTTAAATTTAATAATTTTTTAAAGATTTTCNATATATATATATATATATATATATATATATATATATATATATATATATATATATATATAATGCGCGTTGTATACTATGTACTATTGTTGGAACTGCATTTACCTGAAATATGGGCGCGAATAAAACTACTTGAATTACTTTTTCTTTCATTTAAAGTGTATTTCATCATTCCTTTTCATCTTATTCATTATATTTACACATTCATTTTTTTTTTAAAGTTCCGTCAAAGATTATGGAGGGCTGAGGGCAGGACCAGGTGTAGGATTTTAGATACCCTTGGCGCAAAATATTTCTGCGCCTCCATAATCTCAACCCCTGTTCCCCAAGGTCAAACCAAAATACGGCCTGGTCTTCTCTGACATGTTCATCACATAATTCCTTTGTTACCACTAGTTTAAGAATCGACTCATTCCTTGACAGGTGGGAAAAATTACCCATACAGAGAATTACATTCGTTGCATTGGTACCCTTGATTTGCCGGTAGCACTGGATACCCAATAAAATATTTCTTCAGGGCACCGTAATTCTGCTTCAAGCGTCGTTGTGTCCAATATTCTGAATTATTCCCAATTTTGTTGAAACCTGCCCAAAATGTACGTTCGTTTCTAGTGAACAAAGCGCTATACACGAAACGTTTTTTCCTCTCTGTTTACTCCATGCTTAAGGCGCATTTTTTAAATAAAAGACTTAAATACTGCAAATATTGTATATAAATAAACTTTATTGTCAAAAAAAACGTTACAAACTGCGTATGACCACGTGGAGGACAATAAACTAATTCATTCTCCGCAAGCAAGCAAACAAGGGACCATCCCATCAATTCCGATCAAGGACCCTAAGGCAGAGGCGGATCTAACATTTCAGCATTCTCCTAACGATAAAAATAGTTCGACACGTGTTACAGTATTAACATAATACCAACAATATTGTATTTAAATGATACCAACAAATATTGTATAGATAAGGATTTTAATACTTTTTTTTTCAATTTCAATAGGGCGCTTTATATACAAATATTATTTA
>NNCF01127410.1:479625-501259 GCA_002313205.1 Laupala kohalensis | reverse complement strand
ATATATATATATATATAATATTTGTGGGGCTATCAGAATAGTAGTGTTAATGGTAAGATTGAAATATCACTGCTACGCAAACATGGACATAGTTTATTTCCGAGTAGCTCCTTGTATACTCATGCTTTATTTTTCAGCTTTCGGCAAACATGGCGTGAGAAGCTCTCTTCTGTTTCCCTTCTTCAATCTCGTTGTCTTGTTTTTTCTTTTTTTTCTTTCGTTATCGCTTCCACACATTTCTCGCAAGTTCCCCACCCTTGTACTTCAGAAATTTTTTCAGTGTCGTGTTTACATTTCGTACTTGTCATCTTTTGTTCGTGCGTAGGTCCGAGTCTGGAGGTGTATCCCTCCCCGCCCCAGTGTGACTCCGCCTCCAACTTAGCTCTGACGACTGCTGCCGTTATTACTTTACTTGTGCGCGTACGACGGGCAGCGGGCGTTTCGTGTTTTGTTTACCGTTACCTGAAGTAGCCACCGCCCTCTGCACACCGTGGCGCTGGTTGTGTGACGTTGCATTTTAATTAAAAGGACCTTTTCCCTAGCTCTCCGTCCGCCCTAGGCTCGACGTCTCGCGTTTCCGCCCTCGCCGCGTCCCTCTCCTCCGTCGCGATGGTCCAGCTTTCTACCTCGTAAATTGAGACACAGTAAAAGTTGGAAATTAATAAATTAAAACAGCTACCGTGTTCTCGGGCGTGAACTGGACAAACTATGCAGATTACACTGGGCTGCGTTCGTCGGTGGGGGTGGCGACGGCAGAGCTTGCTCGCGCCTGTCCGCTCCTCAGGTAGGAGCAGTAATTAATAGAAACTCGCCCAAGCACTCATCCCACCTTTTCTCCTCCCACTCGAACCCGCCCCACCCCACGACACGTACTTCACCCCTTCCCTGCCCCGACGGCGCTCTCCTGGTTGGCGCAAGTATTTTCCATCCTCACTCCACGCTCACAAACATGCTCACATATGTGCAGGGTGTGCGGAATTCACATGCTTTCTCTCGTCACTTCTCTCTTTGTCTCCCTTTTTCGCTTCGCTTTTACTTTATTTTCTTTTTCCATTCTCCGGTTTTTACCTTCCCCCAAATGAGCGTTGTCGTGCGTTACCCTCGCGTTTTGTTACTCTTTTTACAATAAAAATCACTTCAATTTAGTATATCAATATTTATCCTGGGGAAAACTTTTTTTTTCGAAAGCCCCTCCGGAATGCGTGGCAGTTGTGAGTGGGGGTGATGGGTGAGGGTGGGCAGAACATACTGAGAACGCAGAGTTGGGGGAGGACGAAGAAAAAAATATGTGGAAAAATCAATATGCAATAGTGGGGCGCAGTTAACCTTTATTGACAATATATTTTGCGTATGTACACTGTAAATGTGGCGGCGGCGTGGTGCTGAATCGCGCAAACTGCACCCCCACAAAAGTCGATGCAGAGTTTTCCATTGCGACATTGCCTTTGTGACTGGCACAACGATCAGAGTTGTGATTCGAAGATAATGAGTTGCTACGAAACATATATTTATTGAATACATTCAGATCATTATGAGGAATGATTATTATAGGAAAAGTATTACACATGTATTAGTACTTCACGCAGTTTTCATTAGGTGTGTGAGCTTTTTTTTCGAATCCCCTTTGATTATTTATTTTTCCTCTTGTAACCTTATAGTTCAATCACTCATTTGAAATCGTACGCATCGAATAAATGACAGTTGACTTTGAGAAACCAATCACGAGATTTCTCAAACACAATAGCATTCCCTTCCTCAGTTGTGTGTTTTTTCGTCCTGTATCTCTGTAGTCTTATGTGCCCCAAACGGTATACGATGGAAGATATGTGCACGAGAAACTCGAGCTCGTACGCGATAGCTTTGTCTTCCTCCGTTCATCTGTCTTGTTCTTGAGAGCCCTTCGACTTATTAGATCTTCCACTTGAAGATCCGTGTCTATATTTTAATGCGACGAACCAGGGGATGGTGCAGAGGAATTCGTCTTATTCTTGTATTGCAGTGCCCCGAGATTATGAAAATTATTTCTTCAAAGGTCGAATAGGGAAGCAATTCGTGATTCTACGTACACTCTAGTGTCCGGACATCCCGTACCACTTTCTGCCTGCGAAGGGTCTGTTCCTCATTCTCAATGGCATTTCTTTTCTCCCTTCTCCGGGTTCACAGAAACTGCATATAATTAAACCCTATGCAAGTAGACACTGGTGCGAATTGTCCGACCTAAAATTTTGGGTAGTACGAGATGTCCGGGAACAGTGTACTTTATGTAAATTAATGTTATATTCTTATCGAAACATCCATTTCACGTTTAAATTTTACCATGATGAAAAATGTCTAAATATCGAAGTGTAAATTAATGCGATGATGTTATTGTATGTTTCAGGTCTGTTCAAAGGGTCGACGTCCCAAAGCGCGGAGCTGGGCGTCCGCTCTTCTCCAGCCGAACGCCCACGGACGCTTAGGCGTCTCAAAAACGTGTACGACGGGCCCGTCGTCCCTCACGACTCCTTGGGAGGCAGGGTGCCCACCAGCGGGGGTGGCGGGGGTGGAGGAGGAGGTGGCAGCAGTGGTGGCGGCGGCGGCGGCGGCTCCGGGGGCGGAGGCGGTGGCGACAAGGGCGGATCGCTGTCCATCCTCAGCCCTTTCGACGAGCAGGAGGAGTGGAACAAGATCTCGGAGATCATGGCGTCCTTCGGTACGGGGCTCGTGCGAGAGTCTGTGTTCGTCTCAGAGTTGGAGAAGGAATTTCAGAACAGGCTAGGTGAGGTACCGGGGTGGTGGTGGAGGATATGAGGTCTCTCTTCTCTTCTCTACTAAATTCATGCTAGTTCTTTTTCCAATTCAACATTATCTCTTTCAATAATGGTCACGACAAATTTGTGACGGAGCCATCTAACGATTAGAAGTTTTTAGAACTTATCACATGGGGATGAAAGAAGTGCCTTTACATAACAACTTTTGAAAAAATAAAAAGAAACCAGTTCCTCAATCACTTAAGGCAGTTATTAATAATAAATTAGATTCAAGTCTATACTAGAAAGTTTTATTGCAATATAAAATAAAAATCAATAATTGGAATTAATTCAGAAGTGGAAAGTGGAAAGTGGAAAGTGAAAAAACTTAAAAGGATGTTCAACATTATTAAGGTTCAACATTATTGAATTATTGACTGAGGAATTAGATAGTTCTGATTCAATGTTACGAATGTGTTTGTGCTTGTTAATTTAACATCACCGTTCTTACTTTTATACTTTCATTGTATACATCTTTGAAAAAAAAAAATTTTGGAATACTGTCAAATGTAGGCTTTAATATCTGTGAAGGGGCTGATGAAATTCTAAAAATGCCAAAGTTTACTGTGTTTCGTATGAGGTTAAGAAAAATAATAACACTTTCTTGATTATTAAGCTAGGCAGGTAGCTACACTATCTTTCTCAAAGATGAAGAAAAACATTACTAAAAGTAAAAACTTTTCCTCTCGCTTCACTGTTATTGGCCTTAAATTTTGTGATTTTTTTTAGTTGGCAACGGTCAGTGTTACATTGTTAACTTACAAAAATATTTTTCAAAAGACTTATTTACATCATAAACGTTATTACTAAACAAGGTATCCGGTAAAAGATTGGGCGTTTCATTTTCGAAAGCAATTATTCGTTGGTCACAGATATATGAAAATTAACAATATATATTTTTTAAATTGGTCGAGAGATATAGATTCGAGTTCTCCTTGGAGCATACAAATTTCGTCAATTTTCTTGTTTCTTCCAGTCCGCTTTGTTCTTGAATATGCCTTGTGTATGTAATTTCATATAGTCAAATTGTAAAATACAACTCTTAATTTTCTTGAATATATTTAACATTTCAGATTTTTGCTTCGATGATTTACTAGTAGAAGGGTTGAGGGGTTTAAAGGCAAAGTTTGTCATAAATCCTCTTGCACAGGCTTTGTTTTTAATGCTTTTCATAAGAAGTAATTTTAGAGTATGTCGGTGAGTGAACAGTGTTGGGAGTCAGCGTTGCTACCTAGCGGATCGTTCGGAATTTTTCATCGGCAGACGGTCAACAAATAACATAACATCGCAGCGCATTCGCGCCCGATGGGCACGAGCTCTTATGAAAATAAACTCACGACCCAGATAGAAGGCTACATACGCGTGGGGACCCTTCACTCACGGTTAGAATATGTGCTATGCTTCAATGTGTGTTTGCTATTAGTAATTCAAGCTTTTAAATGCTCTCTTTCCTTAATATTTAATTTATATTTTTCTTTCTGTCATAGAGTTAGGTACACTGATATTAGAATTATGTCACGGGGGGCTTTAATATTTAAACGTCATATTTTATGAAACTTTGTGAAATGCCACTAAAAGAACAATTGTGTGGGTAAATAGCGAATCTACAGTTTAAATTGTCCGTCTGTTTGTAAAACCGTTTTTATATCTGAATTTCTTGAATCTTTCTTTCCTCGGTGGATCTAAAAAAGAACTTCTAAAAGTTTTAGTAACTTTCATAGATTCACGCTTGGCCATTAAGAGTTTGAGAAAGAAAACATGTTTACTGTATTCTATTCATTTGTATATCACATAATTGATGAATGATTGTGAGTCTGACGAAATATGAAAATTTTGCGATCGAATATTTTTCAGAGACTACGTGCTATGCGCTGTATATCTTATCGGTAAAATACTATTACGTATTTACGATTTACTCTTCATTTTGGTGGAATGATAAATTAAATTCACTCTAGTCGATGTTTGTCTTTGAATGTCAGGAGTTGATCATGTAGGTGACTCCTTTGCCACCCCTCCCAAAATTAATACGTACGCGCGATTTAAAATACATTGAAACATTTTTTTTCTTTCAAAATTTTGCATGTTTACAAATTTAAATGGAGTGGGGTAAGTAAATTAAATCAGAATGAGCTGTCAATAAATAAGTTCCAATTTCAAATATATTTAAGTGAGGATTGTTCGTCAGTTATCACACCAACATACAACACTGAACATCATCGCGAACCTTTGAAAATATACTCTCTTGGATCAAATTATGTAACATTTAAAAGAGCTCCAAGTATTTATGTATTATATTCGATGATCACTTTCCTTTCCTTTTACAATAGATATCGGACAATGGGTTCTGAAAATCTGTGATATAGGTTAAAATTCTACCTGAAGAAGGTATGTCCTCAGTTTTCTAATAGCCGTTATAGTAGATTTTTCTATTGTCTGTTAGCAATTTCTAGTAGTCATTACATTTTGTTTACTCCTTCTGTCCATTTAGAATGCTATTCCTTTTTAGTTTGTCGTCCACTTTTAACACTAATAGAACATTTAAACTACGGGGAGACTAAAATATATCGAAACAAATTCTTCTGTAGGAAGACTCTTGTTTTATAGAATAGTTGTATTGTAGTTGTATTGTCTTGTTTGGCCAGATGACAAAAAGTTGGTTTATTTTGAATGTTAGTAGTTAGAACGTGTCTGTAATTGAATAGCAATATGTATGTGAAAAATTTTTGCATGTGTTAACGAAGGATACTTTTGCTCAGGTTTGACGCATTCGGAGAGCGGCGCTGGCAGTCCGATGGCCACTACCTCCCTTGGCCACTGGCTGGCGTCACTGGGACTACTGGAGTTCGAGAGCGTTTTTCGCGCGCACGGCTACGACGACCTCGACTTCATTGTGTGTATAACATTTTAGCGCTAAATTTGTTGCTATAGATTCGGAAGTCATTAGTGCCTCTAGCCTATTTCTCATTTCATTTGTATTGTTTTTTTCTTTTTCAATTTATACAATATAATAATCTATGTACAAAATATCTTTACATATATTATAAAAGCACATGTGTACGCTTATAATACATTGACCTCGATTTACAGAAGTAACTATGCCTTTGTATTGCACTAGTTATGGAAATGTGCACTTTCCTTTAACTGAATTCAAAATTATGATACGGAGCTATTCATATATTGTAGTAGCAATTAAAAAATACTAGTTCATTCAATTTTTCGCAAAGACCCTAAAACGGGATGATACTTTGTAAATCACTCTCATTTCACAACATTTTTATGTTAAGGTACTTCAGTCTTTTCAAACACATCATTTCATTTAACTGAAGGAAAATTCATGTAATAAGCTGAACTTTCTTGAAGGGGATCATTTTTTCTCAATAGCGTAGTTTTGTAAAAACAATGTTAACCCGCTAACAAAATCTTTCATTCGACCACACACGTATCTAAATAAAATATGGTAACTTCAAAATACATTCTACGTGACCCAATTCGAGAGAGTTTGAAGAATACTATATGTTGCACGGAGAGGAACAAAAATACCTTTTGGTAAATTAATTGTTTATAAACCTTTTTTATGTGGTCGCAGAATGGCGTGTTGGAGGAGGGCGACCTGCGCGACATGGGCGTATCCTCCGAGAAAGACCGCTCTGTCATCCTGGAGGCTGCCCGTTCGCTGCCTCTGACTGTGCGGGAAGCGACGGCGGCAGCGGAGGCGGTGGAGGCGGCGACGGCCCAAGCTCAGGCTCAAGCGCAGGTAACTTTAGGATACAATGTAATCCTTCATTCGCTCTGAAATATTAAGTACCAAAAGACCGTTTCAGTATTGCGCAGTAAAATTATATTGAGTGGTTATGATAAGAAAATAAAGAAATTTTCTCATTAAATTTCAAGACTTACATTATCTCAGTCATGAATCTTCTTGTTCGGAAAGAATTTTTGTGTGTTTGCGACGCGGTATTTGATCCGTTTTAACCCTTTCTTCGAGACACCTTCAGCCGTATTTATTTCATGAATTATTACGGGATGTTGAATTGTGTTGTGTTTATTCGAACATTTCTTATAAACATTTAATGCATTTAAAAAGCTGGTATGAAGGTACGAAAGAATTATAAAAATTGAACGTCAATTATATTACGTTACCTGTTGTATTTAGGGGTCAATCGAACAAAATACGATAGCTCAAGATTTTTTTTCTTTTTGAAAATGAATTGATTTTCTGTATATCTATTAACTTTGGAAGCTATTTTATTTACGTAACTTCGCTTCGCCGGTTTTTTGCGCTAACCTTGACCACTGACCACTCCGATCCAAAAGCATAATGTTTATTTTAGTTTGATGTTTGTTTTGTAAACACACTTAGTATTTACTCGTGGATAATTGTAAACAACATGTGTATAGTTTATATTACGATCATTTCAGTTAGGTTGGTAAGATCAATAATTTATTGTAGTACGATATTGTTCATGAGCAGAATGAGCTCAGTAAAATCTGGACATTATATGTAATATTTGATCTTCTGTTGAAGAAACTGGTTCACCATGACATATTGGAGAAATAGGAAATGAATAGTCAAAATAAAAACATTTCTTTGATGTCATTAGTGCCCATATCTGGGAAAATGTACATATAACAAACTCTTAAAATTTGGTTCCATCAACTCGATAAATATGTTTGATTATATAAATATTTCGCTATAATTAGGCAACTTTGTAGTTTCTCTTATTTTAAATCAATGCATTTCTTGATATTTTTCGCGAATGTATCAATCTTAAAAAAAAAAAAAGAAATTCATAGTGGTCCGCGGAATTTAGGAAGACTTTAGTGACACATAAGTTCCGAAAAGTTGGAGACTGCTGGTACATACTACCCCAAAATTTGGATTTATTCGTGCGTACAAAATCGTATTTTGTTATATGTTATCAGTGATGTATGTATTCGTTTCGGCCGACTATGGGCCACGATAACGAGCGCTGATGAGGCCGAATTCTACGCGGAATTAATCTCTAGACTCGTCGTGAAATAATTTTGGGGAACAGCGTCTAGATGTAATCTAAATTGCCGTAACCAAGATTACAACTGTGGTGACAAGCCACCTGTATGAACAGACATTGAAGTGATAAGCAACAAATGTTCTAGCCTCGCCTGAAATCGAACCCGGTGTATCTCTGTGGCAAGCAAGAGCACTAGCCTTGTGTTACGGAGGGGACTCTGTTGTCAATAATAAATGATATTGATTTAAATGTAATTTAATTTCGTTTCAGGCGCTAGCAGCGGCGGCGGCGGAGGGTACGACCAACGGCGAAGGCAATGACGATGGAGAGGAGGGAGATACTATAACGGAGGCGAAGGAGGCTGCAGCGGCGGCGGAAGCGGCTGCGGAGGCGGCCACGCGAGCGGCGGAAGAGGGAGCAGCGGTGGACGCGTGGCTGCGTGCTCTGCGACTCGAATGCTACTGCGAAACCTTCCGCAAACACCTGTACACCGACATGGCGCGCGTACGACGGATCTGGGAGGTGAGTTTACGTCATCTACTACTGTGCCGACGCGATATCTGCGAGAGCGAGCCGCTGCCTCTATCTTAATCACGGACAGTTTGGGGGCGACCCGTGGCGTCGAGCCTAACCTATTTGTCTTCTACCTCTAGTGACGCTGTTTCAAATCCTGTCTGATTCAAGTAGAATTCGCGGTGGTGGACGAAGCAGGTTCGCAGTAGGTTTTCACGAGGTACTCCCATTTCTCCTGCCTATCAGTCCACCACAACGTTCACTCATTATCATCATTCCATTCTAGTATAGACTGGATCTGGTTAAGGCTATAATAAGTAAACTTAAAATAATCCTAACCACTGACATTTCTTCAACTTTTTACCCATTCACCAGTCAACGTAGCAACAAATAAGTTTAATTTCTTACCTTTAACTTTCATGTGGTTCTCTTTCTATACAAGTGCGAACTAAGATATCAGTTATTTTTATTCCGATAGTGAGTCAATATTTTTAGACAAGTACCCCTCTTTCCCTCTTACCTAGAGGTTATTACAAAATACCATGCGCGCAGATAAACCGTCGGCGCTGTATATACTGTGCTTCTGTACATTTCATCGTTGCGGTGTCGATAGAGAAAACGACTTGAAAATACAGTAATATCTCGGCTAACGAAGATAATTCGTCCCAGACACACATTCTGTGGTCGAAAGCGAAGCAATTTCTAATAGGCTTGTATGGAAAATATTTTAATTCTTTTGGATTCCTGCTCACTTAATAAAGGTCCTTTTTATTGAATAGTAAAAATCACACTCTTCGGGTCGTCCATAAAATATGTAACCCACACTGAGATGGAGAGGGGGGTATGATGTCTTTACACTGCGTTATGACGGGGTAGGGGAGTATTAGTTTTGGTGTTATTTAACGCTAAGTTTTATACGGTATGTTTTATAAGGTGTTTTTAATCTTACAGTTTGTCACTATAATCCATACATTCAACCACTCACTGAGAACACATACTGATCACAACGAAGAATTAAGTCGGTACATTTTCCCCTGTATTTTCCTAGAAGCAACAAAAGATTTTCTATGCTATGGGAGAGCCCGAGTTAGCGTTACTTAGTTATTAGGGGGTAATAGTCATTATTATAGAGGGGTGTGTGTGTTTTGAAAATTTGTGATTTTTGCGTCACGTTTGGATGGCTCCTACGTAAGGATAAAAATTTACAAATAGCTAATATGAACAAATACCCTATTAGATGAAGAAGAATGGAGAGTAGATTTTATAGAAACTGACAATCGTTACTGCCCGAGTTCGAAGAACAGTGAAATAAATTTACGTTAGCCGTGTTAATTTTCAGCCGAGATATCACTGAATTGGGATTAACCCTTCAAAAATCTGGCAAAGTTAAAAATAGCATTTAACATACTGAAAATTTGTAGAGATTTCATGAAAATTAAATTGAATTAATAATTTTTGTTCTCAACCTTGTTATGATTAAGTGGTAAGATGGGAAATGATAATTTCGATGTCCGCAGGTGGAGTTGACTGCGGTGTTGGAGATCGGACGCGTGGGACACAGACGGCGTATCCTGTCGTCTGTGGGCAGCGCTGGTGGAGCGCCGCCGCTCTCCTCGACTGGCTACTCGTCCTACCATCGCGGCTCCGGACCAGACCTCGACGATCTCACGCACGACCTCAATCAGTTGGTGAGTGTTGCTTTATATCTCATTGTGTCACAGCTTTGTTGATAGAGTGGACATAAACGCTCTGGATGATAAAATGAGAGTGAATCAAAGAAACTAATTTTCCACCACTGAAGAGAACGTGATGGGGTTGGAGATTCGGATCACTAACATGAATTGTCGAAATTCAGATGGACACAGATGTTGAAGAGAATATTGACGATATCTGCTCTGAAAATAAAAATTACTACAGCTGTTTATTCGTTGTCGACTTATGCCTTACGCAACGACTTTTTCTTCAGGAGGGTTCTGTCAACAAGTAGATTGCTAGAGGTGTGGGGCTTGAAGATTTTTTGTTTTTGTGGTAATGAAAGTATATTGTCGGTAAACAATATTAATAATTTTCTATTTGTTAATAAATGACATGAATTAAACTATTAAACAAATTTAAAATATTTGAAGGACAAATTAAAGTTATCATCAATATGTTTTTGGTGAGAAGTCGGACCCTTTTCTGAAACAAAATTATGGCTACGGTCTGACAGATAATTGATGTTTTCAGAAGATGGTTTTTACCCATACATGACCTTGCTTCAAATTCCTGTGAAAATCACTTCATTTGTGTAGAGTATTACACATTACCAGTAGTGAGTTAAGATGAATGGATTCGGTTGATGTACCTATGAATGAGTTGTTTAAGGGACAGAATAGTAATAATTTGTGTCTTTTGATGTTACGGACAGAAGAGTAGTGATGTCTTTTGATGTTATGGGAATCAATATTATTTTTTCAAATTACATAATCAAATACATTTTGAAGTTTCCACCATCAGCAGCCTGTTATTGATGGTTTAACTACTCAAACAAACTTCGATGTAATGATCAGGTTACTAATTTCTTATTGACAACTCTTGAAATTTTATTTTATTATGATTATCGACTGACAATTTCGTTGAAAGCTATTCAGTAATTACAATTCCCTCTTAAAAGCTCAAGTACGAGTAAAGTGTTGAACATTTTTATAGTTGCAGTAAAAAGTCAATTACAAGTAAAAGAAAACTGCTGTAAATACAGAATTCAGGAGATTTGTGCATTTTATCATGAAGCATATTTTAATTGATTAGCTTCAATCTGTATTCCTCATTTCATTTAAACTTTTACTGTTACACTACAGTTGTACACTATTTTCCAGACTTAATTATCTTACACTATATTCACAGATATCATACCCTTAAGAAATGATTGATTGATTGATTGATTGATTGATTTGTCAGACTTTGTAAGAAAATTTAAGGGAGGTGGTCAGTTTACTAATAGGGAACGATTGAATGGAATCGAGTAACATTTAAAGCAGCTCTATATTTTTAATAAACCTCTAAATTCCAATATCTGGAAGCAGGAGCTTTGCTGGGATAGCAATAATATCCAGTTAAATCTATATGGACACATAGTGTTTAATAAATCATAGAAAATGTTCCAAACAATACCAATTTATTGCTAGGCAACATATATTGACAAACAGGAATTCAAACATTATTTCGACTGCGTGACGCAGAAAGATGGAACTATACTTGTTGTTGTTACTATGAGACCAAGATCAGTACTTTATCTCCACTAAACCTCTACCCAAAGCACTTTGTGAAGACACAATTATTTTTGTTTATAATTATATTCTAGTTTTATGGCGTTGGTGCATTTCCACAAGAGGCTAATAATACTATCAATAGATCTAAAAGGCTTAAATACATCAATCTGCCACTAGAGAGCTCTATTCTCACCCAGACATTTCATGATGATAAAATATACATAATTACTTATTCACTGCAAGGAAAATCGCCACAAATTGTGAATATCATTAACATTTTCTAATTTTAATGTAACATTGAATCAGTTCTTTAATTTGTATCAAATTCTTTAATTTGCACACGAACAACTCAGTAACAATGTAGTTGCGTGGGAATGTTTTCCCTCGAGTTAACATGGGAAGACCCCGTAGCTACTAGCTCAAGCATCGCTCTCTCTTCGGACTTCGTCGAGTCAACATCGGGCCATGAACATTTTATGAAGCGTGTTATGCGTGAGGTAAAACTATATATTTCCTTCAACCATGTGATGCGACACCAGGAATTGTCGTGAATATGGCTTTATTGTGGTCATGGAAACAGTGTTATCATATAAACTTTAAATACTATTGATGGATCCACACACCGTGGCTGCCTCATGCAATTTTCATTATCGAGCTTACTGTTATTAATTATTCCATTGTGTTTATGAATTCCAATTAGATAAATGATTATAAATGAGTAACTGAGAAGTTCTTGTTATAACACTATAGTTGATGCTTCGTATGCTGATGCCATACGGGAACAAACGGGAAGCACCTTTGCAGGTGTAGACCCGATGACGTCTCAAGCAAAAATTCCCTCGTTCCCTAATGCTCATACGAGGTTTACATTCATGCGATCTGCGGAGTTCACAATGATTCTTATAGTACGTCCCTATAGTCTTCTTATCAACATTAATTGAAAAATAAAATAGAAAGTCGTTGAAAATTGGCAAGAACGTAGTATTTTGATAGAAGAATGAAAATGAGCATTCTGCCGAGAAAAGGGGAAGAATATGTGAATAATGACGCAAGAACAAGAGCGAAGGGTATGAAATCGCCTGCAGAATGCATTCTGTGGATTTTTCTTTATAATACTTTCGGATTGTTCAGAAAATAAAATGGATGAAGAGTTATAGAAAAAACTTTTCAGTTTTTTTCTTCAATTTACACGCACTGTTTTCGAGGTGGTTTTTAGTCTTATTTAATTTTACTTCTAAAAAATATTTCATATCCCAAATTTCAGCTAGTGTGTCTTTTTAGATTAAACGGGATACTTGCATAGTCGTACCTAAAGTTGTGCAGTGCTCCGTTATCCTGTTTCATCTTCGTTGTGTAATAAAATGAGCCTCGAAAATTAAAAACGCTAATAACTCCGTTCTTAGGACAACATTATTGTGGTTATAAATACTATTTTGATACATTACAAATATTCCTAATTTGATACCTCAGCGTCAATCATGGGCATATTGCAGTACACTCATATTAACTTATGAAAAAAATATTTGGAACAAATATAGGTGTTTGTTGTTTCTTTTCATTAAAATGTGGCTCTCATTATATTTTCGTTTTTACTTTTAAAAAGAGAATTTTAGTTCTTTCGGGAATGAGATATCTCACAGACATGCCACGATACGAGTATACTGAATTTTTTGAGAATATAAGAACTTTGAGAATGCTCTGAAAAGAATGAATGAAAATTATCCTGCTCTTGTCGGAGAGCGAGGATTCCTCAGAGCACTCATCCTTCCCATTGTGCCTCGGAGTGACGTGACGTAGAGAGTAGAAGGAGGGTGCAGGGGGCGCGTAGAGGGAGTATGAGTGATGAAAATGCACTGCGTTGTTAACTTGCTTGTTTGGTAGAAATTATTTTACGGCGAGATGGTTGTGCTGCATTCGCTGGCTCGACGACGCTGTTGCCGCTGCAATGGAAGCGTCCGTGGCCCTTTAGGGCGACGCCACCGCCTCCGGCTGCGCTGTTTGTGCACTCAACCCTGCCATTCACTCTATAACCTCACCTATCTTCGCTGCAACGACCACGTTGCTCTCGGGGCTATGATAGTGGTCATTTTACACTGTTTCGAACGTGTTCACTATGTAGTGTCAATTCGTTGTATAGTTTCTCCATTCCAGGGACCATTCCAATGTCTGAAGTTAGCGCTCTCTACTGTCTTATGCTATTTCGTGTCAGATTAGTTTTACGCTCCGCTGCATTTGCTAGGACTACCTCCCTTTCTATCAACACCCTTCACCCTGCTCACACTTCTCGTTGCTCCGGAGTCGTAACTATGGAAGACCTTTATTATATGCGACGCGCGTGCGGACTAATTAACCTATGTTTCAAGCCGAGTCTCTGTACCACCCCTACGGCAGCCTTGATCCCCCCCTCCCACTCACCTGTCGCCGTCGACTAAAGGATTGCACGCATCCACAATTCATTACGGTCGTGGCATAATTATATGTTTCCCGCTAGGATAGGCGCGGTTGTTACGCGTACCCGTCGTCCCGTGTGACGTGACCTCTTCCTCGCTTCGCATCCACCCACCCACCCGCGCTCTCAATCCTCCCCCACCATCCTGGTACCCCTTTCTTCGGAACCCTCCTCTTTCTCTGGTGGCAGCGACCCGCGAATCCCCAACTAACACCTGCCTCACGCGCCGCGGTCGACGCGGCAACTACCAAGGGAGGACGATTAAACAAAAATGACAAATACCATCTCACGCTATCTTTTTATCTTTTTTTTCGACGAGAACGTGACGTTGCGTTGCAAAAGAGAGTGAAATCGTCCGCGATTGCGTACTCCAAGCGAGTAATTGAATCGTTTGTGTTCTTTCGCCGGCGATTAATGTTGGCTCGCTCTCGCAGCGAGTGTTGGTGTCGGCTGTCGCGCGGCGGATGCGGAAATTAAGGCGTTCGGCGCGGATTACGCATGCTGCGACAAGCGCATTACGGAGTGGTTGACTCGAGGTTGTATAGGAGATACTGCGAGGAGGAAGAGCGTGCTGTCACAGAACAGTGTCGGTAGTAAGTTTATGAAAATTTAAAAAAAAAATATTGTTCTAAATTAATATTACTCGTATGTTCCAGACATTTATCTTGTGTGAAATATTTTGTGTAAAAACGTGAAACCACAGTTTCGTGTATCCTGTTGTTCACTGATACAATGTGATTAGAGCACCAGCATGCTGATAATTTTGTGGACTATAGAGGAATCAATGTGTACGACGTTTTAATATCGATAGTTCTTGATAATGATAAAATGCTTAAAACAGAAAAGAGATTGAAAGAGAAAAGAAGAAAAAATATTTCTATGTGATTGATAAAATGATATAAAACAAAATATGGGAGAAAGTTCCATAATGGCTAATCCTGGATTTATATAAGGTATCGCCCCCTCTCTCTTAAATATTATTTTTCATATGACTAACGAGAAACTACCACCAAATTATGACGTTCGGTAAAATATAAACTTCTTATTAGCTTACAAGGTTGAAATGTGTCTTAAAAACGTGTTTTCATAAACTATTTATTTCTCTCCTGATTCTGGTCACTAACTCTCAAGAGTTGATTCATCCATTTGCAGCTAGAATTTTCTTGTTTTCACCTTTTCAACAAGTTGTATTTCAATATCCTCACTCATTTCGTCTATTCTTCTGCTAACAATGTCACTTTCAAGGTATTAGGGGTTGAATTTTCTCGTGAACGGGTCGTACATGCCGTGGAGTAAACTCTCTAACAGTTTATCAAAACACGTTTTCTAGACATATTTCAACGCCATGACCGTCTATTTTTACCGAAAATCATATGTTGGTAGCAATTTTATGTTATTCACGTGTAAAATTGAAATTGAGGAGGGGCCGATTCCTCATATAAATCCGAAGTTAACCCTTATAAACAAGGTGACATTTTCAAAGAAAAACAGAAAAAGAGTTTAAATCCCATAGGAGAACTCATGGAACTGTAGACTGAACATGGGCTAGTGAATATATGAAATCGATAAAGACACGTTTATATGAAACATAAAAAAAACTGTCTCATATTGGGATTATGAGGTAAAGAATGAGACGAATTATTATTTAAAATTACAAGATTCGCAAAATTCAAATATTGGGAAAGAGAATCTTTTTTTAAAAAAAATTTGAAGGAATATGCATTACAAGAAGGAGATACAATTCAAAATTATCAGTAGTCGCTGGGTGCGCCATCAATTAGGGGGACAACGTCTGGTAACAGATTTATGGTGCTGCCAATTTGAAGAGATGGACAGAGAACAAATTTTATGTGACACAAAAATGGGACGGGGAAAGTAATTGTAATGCTTCCACTTAAGGAACAGCTAACTATTGTTCAACGAATGTCGATTACTCTCACGTACTTTTCGACAACTGTGGGCGTATAATGTTACCGTGCGGTAAGTGTTCGAAATGGTACTCTCAGGTCCATTTTCGTGTTAAGTGAAGACGATGGGAGGACCTGATGAGCTAACAGGTGTAAAAAGTGACGGACTCCCCGAGTAGTCTGCTGTAGGTTATTTTGTCAATTCAGAGGATTCATAATAAAGTAAAAAAGGAATGTGTGTGAAAAGTTCTGCTTTCAGAAAGTCGAGTGTATTAATAAGTAAAACCGGTAGTTGTTTTCTTAAATTAAAGAGATTCTATCCGAATACATTTCATTCATATTCAGAGCTGATCAATTTTGACAATGTAATCCATTGATGATGACATCAATAGTTAAACCAAATATAAATCTTTAAAAGGGTGTTACAGTTAATGAGAAAATCATTTTGAAAAATTTAAATATTTTATAAGACCGATGTAATGAATAAGGGTTTATAGATTTTTTGCTGATCCACGTACTGTCTCAAAATTATTTTAGAAGTTATTTGGCATATTTTCTCCAGAGAAATATCATTTTTGTTTTAAACTTTCTCGGGTGTCTTCCCTGCTCCAAAAAGTGTCAATTCAGGAATATTACATTTCAACATTACATTATATTTAGGACTCCTGTAACTATTAGTAGAGAAGCTGAAGTACTCCTGTAACTGTTATCAGTTAATCGTCAATTTTTTTTCTGGGTGAGTTTTCAAAGGCCCAGATTTTTTTTGTGTGTAACTCAGATTCCTTCACCAATAATTCTACTCCCCGATAATGAAGAGTCCACTGTAAATTTACTGATGGTATTGGTGTTATTCAGCTTGGACATGCAAAAAGTATGATAAATGCAAATGTGATACGGACACGAATATAATGTAACACGTTCATTAAGTGCAATTAAAAAAAATAGTTCCTTCTTAGACGCACGTCGTCTGCTTGGAAAGCCGGTGAGGCAATAAACGCAATCCAGTCCATACGAGGGGAGGAGTGCACCTGCGAGATATGTGAATTATTCATGACTGGAAGCATGTAAATTTTGCTCGTACTTTTGAGTTTGAGACGCGTTTATTTTGTTTGAAGTGTGTGGTAGAGATGCATTGAGGTTGTATTTTGAGTTCTTCGTTAAGGTGTACTTGTGTATGTCCAAATTTCAGTTAATATTGAATGGATATAAATGAGTCATGAGGTACTTTGTGTGCTTCAAGAAAAGTATTAGGATGAAAAACTTTTTTTTTTTTTTTGATCGATTTTATTCAAGTTTTCAATCCTATCTTACTTGATTGGGTTTGTATATATTTATTACGCTTCTTAATGGGATGTAATAAAGTACTGAAGTTGCGATGTTAAATGCTCAGTTCCTGCGCTTGTTTTTAGCACACCTGTAAATCGGAATGGTCTTGTGTCTTTAGATAGTGTAACGTGGACCTTAAAATATAATTATAAATCCCATCTGAAGCTTCAATACTGAGTGAATACACTTTTTATCCTCAATAAACCAAACTTCTGTATACACGTGAGACAACAGTTAATGTACACAACTGTTACTACTTTCTCTTGTGCTATCCTTGTAGAAGACGCACGCACTCCAGCATTGCTTCTCCCGAAGCGAACAACCTACTTGCTCGATCGCGTGACGCGATAGTTTCAACGGAGGCGCGACGTGTGTGTACCATTCAGTCCATGCGTGCATTAGATGCAGCATCCCTTTGTACAGTGCTCGTGACGTCTGCTTCACTTTACCAGTTTAGTTTTCATTTCAATTTAGTTGTACGTTTCAGAGACTAGAGTATTGTCAAGTGCGGATTATTTGGACTACTTGAACGAAGTAAAAAGAAAGCTGCAGGAATTTCTTTGATGTGAATGTACAACAGACTCTATAATTGTTGTGTGTGTGTTGCATTTATTATGAAATATTGAATAAGAAAACATAACATTAGATTTATTTATGGTGCGAGGATAAAACGTTGGCGTTGCATTGTGCGTACTGCAAATGCCCACTGTGTATCACTATGCCGGTGAACGAAGAGTTGCCTGCGTTGGACACTACTTCTGACTACAGTGATTCTGGTGCCGACTTAGCGGACGCTACATCAGATTCTGATTCATCTCCTGTGAGTGTTTGTTCAGGGTCTATTGGATTCAGAGTCTTTTGAATGGATTTCTGAAATATCAATGCAGCTTAACCTCCTAGTTTAACCTTTCTTTTAACGTTTGAGATTGAATTTCTGTGGGATGTCTTTTGTATTTGCATAATCGTCGTAGTAAGTCGTTTGGTATACCTTTCAATTTATTCAGTTGCTCACTTCATGTGAATGCCTGGGTTGACGATAGGTACTCCATTTCGATGTTTTCTTGTGTACTCATGGTTTTTTATTTCTACTTTTTCTCGTGTTCGATTTTTTTTCTCGTAATGTATTTATTGTTCATGTGTAAAAATTATCATTTCTCTTTCATACTTGCGGAAATAATGATGAATGAAACAGGTTACAAAAAATGTAAAAAGATCTTGTGTTTTTCTGCAAACATCTTATAAATGGTTCATTATGTAAATAAGTATGTATTCTAAACACGTAGGCGAGTACGTAAATAATACTAACAGAAAAAATTCAATTGCTACCAAACATCAACACATCCTTGTTTATAGTTCTAAATTTTCAATCAACATTTTTCTTAAAAAGACCTATGGTTTTTAATCTGCTTAGATAAGCTCTTTTGCTCTCTGACAAAGAGTTTCATTATGTAAACTTAAATTTTATTCATTAAATTTTATTTGACAATCATTACCCCTTCCTTTTTCATTCACAGACTCATAAGAACTGGAATAAATTGTCTTAAATACAAAAAGAAACAACTAAAATTTAATTTAACTATGAAGATTAGAAAATATTCTATCCCCAACTCATCAAAACAAAATACCGTGTAAAGATAGTAACTACATTTACATTGGTGAATCCAAAAGAACTACAGATCTGACAAGAGGAGCTCATGAATAACATAGAAAGCAGCAATCACAATGTAAATGCACTGTAAAATTATGAAGTGAAAATGAATCGTATTTGTACAAATAAGGTCGCTCAATTTATTTTATTTTGCACATGGTACATGTAATGAAAATGTATAATTTTTTAAGATTGTAATGAACGACTACGTGCTATGTTAGTGGAATTTCAACAATTATTCATGTCACTAAAATGTAGCCAATGATTATATTGAATTATTTTACCCCAGAAAATATACATTTTGGTATACCGTGTGTTAGAACCATACGTTTTTGCGGTATAAAATGAAATTATAGGTCGGTAACGATATTACGAAGAAACTTTACTTCAGTAATTGTGTACAAGTGACACATATTGCTGATCTTAAACACCTTTCCTACGTTCCAACACATTGCAGTTTCTTAAAGTCAAAATTATATTCGTAAATTTTGCTGTTTAATTAATTTTTCACTAACTATCGTTTTTACAATTCAATATTTCACCGGCAGCGGTGGTGTAGTGGTAGCGTCTTTGCTTCCGTGAGCGGTAGAACATGGGTTGAAACCCTGCTCGGCCGAACTAGGTGAGGCTTTCAGTTGCGGTTTCTCTCACCTTCTCCAGACAAATGATGTTTGGGTACCATAAGATCTTCGGCAAGCCAGCATTTCTCGTTCCCAATTCCTTCACCCAAGTCACTGTTAGGTGGAAGAGCAGGCTTCAGGCCTAAACCTCTCTAAAAGACTTGTAATTCATATTATATTATACTGTATTATATCACATGGTGATACGCAGTTTTAACCGTTGCCTTTTTGCAATAAATTTATTTATTTCCTAACTAAATCAAGTTATGTTTGTATTTATTATCTTCTTTACATACAAATGTTAAAAAAAGGGTACTTATAATACATAATATATTAAAATAAATATTACACTGCAAGTGATTGGAATTATTACACATAAAATAAGTTTTCATGTATTCATCATGTAGCACAATTGTTCTCCTTGGGAACACAGTCTCTGTTTTCGTTTGGTCTTCACACTCACGTTTTCAAAGTGCTCGTCTTTCCTCCTAAGCCTCCTTGTCCTTTTCAAGAGCTTGCTTTGAGATAGCGTCTGCAGGTTTTATCAAAGTGTGACTTATTCCGCACGACTTTTTTTGATTTTATATTGGATAGGTGTTTATTTTATTTTTCAGATACAATCCTTAGTTCCAAAGGTATTTATTTCTTGGTGATGTTAAGATTTGTGCTGTCCTTCTTCACTTGTACTTCACCTCGTGTTAGTGATGTAGTCAAAATCTTTTCTAGGTAGGACCAACATGAGATTCTACCTTATGTCCCATTTCTTCTTCCAGTTCACATGGTCATACCCACTTTTAACCGTTGCCTTTTTGCAATAAGTTTATTTATTTATTTCGTAATTAGATCAAGTTATGTTGGTATTTATTATCTTCTTTACCTACAAATGTTAAGAAAATTATTTTCAGAATTATTAGTTCATGACTTGATTACGAAGAATCTCCTTATGTAAGCTTTTGAAATTGAATCCATTTGTTTGCTTTATTTTTATTACATTCTGATTTTTATTCATCGTTTTGATATTACCATTTTTGTATCGAAGAAACAATCAGATCTCTAGCATATCCTTCATGAGTTGCGCTTTCTATAATTCATCTTCAAGGTCCAACTCCCGAACTCTATGAGTTATTAAGGTTGCGTGCTTTCTTTCTTTGTTGCTGGAAAGTCGAGAAACTTATGCCTGAGGAGGAGAGCTTGACGGTGGAGATTGTATCGACCTTGTTTGCCCCGCGTCAATCAAAATGAGGAAGAATTTGAAGAGAATTAACCTATTCTATATTTATACGAAGTCAGATATCTCATATTGCTCATTGTAAACAAATGTTCACAAAATTTATTAAAAATTTCCTTTACCTGTGTCTGGCTTAGAATAATATTTTTGTATTAATTAAAAGAAAGGTTATTGTTTTAATTCGGAATGTAGATATTTATTTGGTCGTTATGTGCTTGGAATTATAGGGAAAGGATACCGTAGGTGCTAATCATTAGATTTCTGTCTTCCCTTCGAGTATTTTTATATACTTATATTTTAATGCATGCAATATGAATTAAATATTGTAAGTTATGTCACAACTATTGAATGAAATCTGTTGATATGAACCTATATTTATCTATGAAGTAGCATTTAGTATAAAGTATATACATAAAGGTTATACATGATAATTATCACAGTATCCACTTTGTCGAAGCAGACACTTTATGCTTCACAATGTTTGTTTCGACACGATTCATGTCTACGAAATTGTCCCAAATGTCTCAAATAGTTTTCAAAAATGATAGCTGAATGTGTGAAATCGTGGAGTTCACCAGCTGGATCACGAATGATGCAGTGCGGTCCCTTCTTAATAGGCTTCAGCTGAAGCAGCATGATTCAGTGGATAAAAGAAAATATCTGGTGACTTAAGTTCTTCAAATGACTTAAAGAATTTTTTTTTCATTTTCCATATTTTCATGTTTTCTGGAGCAGCTGATTGTCAATTTGCTTGTTAATAATAAATTTATTGTCAAAAAAGAGTACAAGCTGCGTATGACCATGTGGAGGACAATAAACTAATTTACTCTCCGGAAGCAAGCAAGGGACCATCCCATCAATTCCGATCAAGGGCCCTAAGGCAGAGGCGGATTCAAAAATTTCAGCAAAAGTTCC
>NNCF01127410.1:404518-478430 GCA_002313205.1 Laupala kohalensis | reverse complement strand
ACCATTTTGCAATCTGATGTGGATGATGATATGTCGTTCACATACAATAAAAAGAGTATAGGGCCGAGAATTGATCCTTGGGGTACTTCGCAAGTAAGTTGCTTTGTTTTTGAAAGACAACGCTGAAGATTGTATTTTTAGTATAGGATATTTCGACCTGTTGATATCTATCTTTTAAATAAGAAGTTAGCCATTGATGTGGAAGTCCACGAATGCCTAAAGAATGCAATTTGGTAAGGAGAATTCCGTGATCGATGACATCGAATGCTTTGGATAAGTCAAGAAAAACACCCTGAGGATTTTCTCCACGGTCTAGAGATGTGGTAACATCGTTTAAGAAGGAGAATATGGCGCTTGTCGTGGAAAAGGATTTCCTAAAACAGGTGTTGATCGTCAGAGAGAATGTTATTTTTTGATACAAAATTTAGAAGAAGCTTATAGAACAATTTTTCTAGGATTTTTGAGAAAGTGGGTAGTAGAGATATTGGTCGGTAATTTCCAATATTAAGTTTGTTTCCTTTCTTGTGTAAAGGTTTCACTTTAGCTCTCTTAAATATATTGGGAAACACCCCTTCCGATAAAGAACTATTAAAAATATTTACGAGTGGATTTAATATAGCGTGGGACGAAGATTTAACAATAAACTCAGGTATATCATCTATGCCTCGTGAAAATTTGTTTTTTAAGGAGCTGATGATTCCCATGACTTCACTGGCGTTAGTTTCGGAAGTGAACATAGAATTGGGTACGTGGGTGGATATAAGTGGAGGACATTGATTTGGATATATTGAGTTCGTTATTTTCCCAACTTCTGAGAAGTGAGAATTAAACAAATTTGCGGTGTCCTGATGATTTGTTACGATTTTGCCATCGTTTAGTAAAGAAACATTTTCTTCGCGGTTTTCAGAAGTTGACGTGTAATTTTTAACAATATTCCACATGGCTTTCATCCGGTTGTTCGATTTTAGTATATGCCTGTCGTTTTCCATAACTTTAGCTGCATAGACTACTTTTCGAAGAATAGTCTTATATTTACGAAAATAATTATGGAATTCGGGTGGTTGGTTATAGCGTTTTGAAAGATAATATAAACGGTGTTTGTTTTTTGAAGAAATCCTTATCCCTTCGGTGATCCATCTATTGCATTTTTTTGTGTTAATTAACTTGCGTTTTATGGGAAAACTAGAGTTGTAATGTTTTAGGAATGTTGAGATAAATACATTGAATTTGTCGTCGGTGTTTTGGCAATTGTAAACATCTTTCCATGTTTCTTCACGCAAATAATTTACGAATATGGATTTATTTATGTCATTAAACTCTCTTGTAAATTTGTAAAGGATTTTAAGCGGTTTTAGTGTATTATTAATAGTCAATACTTGAGCAAGGTGATCACTGTATCCGGCGATAAACACTTCAGAGAGATACGAGATTCCATTGTTGACTATAATTTGATCTAGCAATGTTTGAGATGAGCCGGAGAGGCGAGTGGGGTCATTTATCGTAGTAATAAGGTTGAAGGAGTCGATAAGATTCTTGAATCGATTAACTGGTGAATGTGCAGAGTCGGATGTACTCAAGAAATCGATATTGAAATCACCACATATAACGATAGATTTAGTAGATTTATGTGCGATATGTTCTAAAACATTTTCGAAGTTCCGAAAAAATATGTCAAGATCTGATTGAGGAGGTCTATAAATACACAAAACAACAATACCGGTGTCGGTCAGTTCAACTGCAGAAATTTCGAACACACTATCTACGCAGAAGTTCTCGTAGCCTGTCAGTGGAGAAGATAAAATATCATTACGAACGTAGATACACGTACCTCCGTGGGGATTTTTGCCTTTAAAATTTTGCCGACAGTAAGAACTTGCTAAATAATAATTAGAAATAGCAGTATCGTTGATGTTGTTAGTTGAAAGCCAATGCTCTGTGAGGCATAGCAAATCGAATCGATTTTCGTGTACCAGAATTTCAATGTCTGTCAATTTGTTTGAAAGGGATTGGACATTATGATGAAATATAATTATTTTATTTTCGCAAAGAGTTTGTGACTCACGAGAAATGGAATCGACGTTAGATTGTGGTGAGGTTAGGTATAGATTATGAATTATCGATATTGAAATCGGTCGAACTGAAATGATTCCCGGAGCAACGCTCCCTCCTGGATAAATAGTATTGAATTACGGAAATCAATTCACGAGTACACATGGTAATTGTGTTATTATTTATATATATGTTATTTAATTATTTTTGTGCACTGTATCACCTGTACACAGAAAAATATTGCAGATGATTGTAGTTTGTGTTTTTTCTCTTATCGTTCTCTCCAATAGTCTAGATTGTGTTGACGCTTGTAACCACAAACGTTTATAGGTGCAATCTACTTTGTTCTCATTGCTTCATTGAACAAACCTATCACCCTTATCAAAAGTGGCAAAGGTTTCTGCCAAAATCTTGAGAAATCTGTATTAAAACTTACTATTCTTCTCAAATAAACGTTCGTACTCCCATACCAAGTTAAATATCTAGAGTTTTTTCTACTTGGATGAAACAAAATACACACTAGAGGAATCTCATACGTCAGTCTTGATTCTTTATCCCACCTTAGTTGCCAGCATTGACAGCCATAGTAGTTTCGACAGTATATTTTCTTCCGATACATTTCATCTTCTCATCTAATCTCTTCCCTATATATTCGTACGTCACCTTTTCTTTCTGGAGATGGATGTCTACATATAAATAAAGTGGCATTCCCTCCGTGGTTGGCGTTGAAACAGTTGAGTAGTATCCTCTCCACCCTACTGACCATGTACGTGGTATACTCTCTCGCTCTCTGATTCTGGCTCATTGTGTTGTATGAAAGATGTTTTGGAAGTTCTGGATGGCACGAAATATTGCGGGCCTCATGCACTTTCACTACAGGAGCAGCGGCCCGTGTGCCGTGTTCAGAAAACAGAAATAACAAATTGTATCCCCACTCATTCATCCACCGATAGGGATCTCGTTTTGGCACACCATTTTGAAGTATGGCTTTGGGGAAAGTAATTATTCAAAAACGGCATTGTCTCTTATTCTCCAAACGTCTCAATGTTAATATTCGTGTAGCGTTTGATGATCTGCCAGATTTTTCAGTCCCATGACAGTTCTCTCTAATACTTTTGTGATGTTTTGTTAATTTTACAAGATTGGATGAAATAAACACTTTGGTCTTCTTTATTAAGAAGTATTCCAGATATCATGATATTCTTACCACGGTCCATCTCGTTTTTTTCATGGAGTGTTCAAAAGTACAGGGTTAATTTTAAATAAGGAGACAAACTTCCGGGAATGATTTCTGGCACGAGGAAAAAAAATCATATAAACAGTTCACCGGAAATGGACGCGATAAAGTAATCGTATTGGTACCTTAATTACAGTTTACATGGTATTCATTGCTTCCATGTTACGGAAGAAGTTTTATGTGGCCACCATGAGCGTTCACTCGTCGCATCATGGAGTACCTCACTATTTTAATGCTCCAGCCTGTAGCAGAATAGCCTCATAAGTTACATAGACATACTATTCAAGGCTCTGCACATCTACCACTACTTCAGCAAACACAACACTTTTCAGATTCCCCAATAAATAAAAATTAAAGGCGTTTACACGGTGATCGAGGTAGCCAGGTTTGAGCCACTTCGACAATATTTTCTAACATGGAAGCAAGTAATATCATGTAATGTGTAATGTTATGTTCCAGTACTAATTTTTTTATTGCGAACTAATCGTCCATATCTACACGTATGTTAACATGTACTTTTTGATTCCTTTTTCGAGTCAGAAATCAAACTCCGTGAAGTTGGTCACCTTAATACAATAGAACTCAAATTATCCGTATTGCTCGGGACCGGATCCAGTCCGGATAATCAAAGATACGGATAGTTTGATTTTTTCAAAAAACTATTATTTTATGTAAAATGACGTATAAATATTGTTGAGTAAAAACAAAAAACTCTCAATACACGGTTAAGAAACAATTTAATATAGGTCTATAGTGGTTACAGTTAGCACAATGCAGTATAAGAAAATGACAATGGTGTTGTGTAAAATACAGTAATTAAAAATACGTAATCTCTCTTCAACTTTTTTCTCCCATCGATTGGCATAATTAGCATAATCCCGGGTGATTGGAGTTCGGATAATTTGTGTTCTACTGTATTTGCTCAGGATAATTATCTGTCACTCAGACGAAATAAAAATGCATTCTTGTGTTTACAGAAAAACAACATCCAGCAACTGAAGGAGGAGATTCGTGAGAAGCTACCGGCGCCCCCTCCTGCGTCCAGCCTCCCCGGTGGACCTGGTAGCACCGGCACCTTGCGCCACAGCCACAAGAAGTCTCGCCCGGCGCCACCGCCTCCCACGGCGCCTCCTCCTGGCACCGGAGAGTCTCCACCTCAAGCGACCACCTTTCCTACCAATGGCGAACTGGAGATCAGAGGCCCTTCGGAGCTGCTGGAAGGCGTTCCGGCCACGCTGACAACGCGTTGGCGCCATCCACCTCACGCGCTCGTCACGGGCTGCGTCAACTATGTCGCTAGTGTGAGTCACGAATTCGATCCATTGATAAAAGACGATTAAAAAATATGTTTACGACCTTCACTTTTGTATACATTACAATTCAAGTGTAGTCATCATAATTGATTCGTTATCCATAATATTCAAGGATTCGTAATAACATATCCTAGGATTAATCAGGAGATAGGTCGCTTGAAATTCAGTGCATCATATTTTAACCTTGTCCTATTATTCCTGACCGTATTTAAATTTCTTTAAAACATAAATCTTAAAAACAATCTCGGAAACTATTTGGTGTTTCGTCAACATTTATTCTTTGGGAGTTAGAATTGCAACTTTTTTTAATTCTGTAAAAAATTATTATTCACTCACCTTGTATACTTTGTGTTAGATTGATTCGTTGATACCATTAAATATTTGGCCTAAGTATTTTTGTGAAGAAATAATTATAATCAATAGATGTTAAATATATCTTCATATTTGTAAATAATATTTAACCGTTTTTAAATAAGATGAATTTTCAGGTTTACACGTTGTGTGCCACGGTCTTTGTATTAATTAATTGTATTAATTGTTTGAGATGTGCTTCATGTGCGTTTACATTTTGTTAGCGAGTGAGTCAAGTACGATATAAAACTTTTAAGAGTTTAAAAAGGACTTGAAATATTTTTTGTGGAACTGTAGAGTTTTCCTTTTCGTTACATTAAGGGGTTTTGTTATTTTATTCCAATAATTAGATTTTCCGTAACGAATTTGAGAATTATTTGACTTGAATCAAAATTTAAGTTTACTTTAAAAATAAATTGTATAAACCTAGATTTATTTTACTCACTTCTGGTCTTTGTTGGACGTTTAGTTGTGAATTGAAATTTCAGACGCGTTTCATTAATGTTCGAAACTAGTCGGTACCTATGAATTAAGATTGAGAGTCTGTTAAAACCGGGGACTGGACGTATGTGTAATAGATACATGTCACTATTGTGGCATGTATGTGGTGGTGTATTGTGCGCAGTACCTACCTTTATTAACAATTATTTATTTATAGCTCTATCAATTTTATTTATATATATATATATATNTATATATATAGTGTGTGTGTTTTTCAACCCATTTTTAATTCTCCAAATACTCTCTATATGTTCTTGAAAAGGTTTTTAATTTCTCTTCTCTAGCCATTAATGTATATATTATCTCTATGTCCGGTACATCCTTGTCCCTCATTTGTATAATATAATGTTCCCTCTCTGCACAATAGAGGACACAATCTCAAAATAGATGATCAATAGTTTAATGTCCATTTTCACTGTCACATACACTACTATTTAGTTTTTTGTTTTTTTAAATCTGTGGAAATACGAATTAAAATCGCCATGCGCAGTACCTGGGCTCAACCGTGGTGAAGGAGCTGCGCGGAACGGAGTCCACCAAGAAGTCTATCCAGAAGCTGAAAAAGATCCCTCGGGATGCCGCCACCACTCCAGACATCGTACTGGCCATCTCCTATCGCGGTGTCAAGTTCCTCAACACGTTGACGCAAGTGTTGGTTTGCGAACACGAGATTCGCAACATCCATTGTGCGTGTCAGGACGCCGACGACCTCACGCATTTCGCGTACATCACCAAGGACCATGCCTCCAGATCACACTACTGCCACGTTTTCTGTGTTCATACCATGGTGAGTTGCTGCTGCTGCTGCTGTTATAGAGCAGAACCCCTTGCAATACTTTTCCATTCTTTGGTGTACTCCAAGATTAAATCAATCCTTAATTACCGACAGCAGTGGTCTAGTGGTAGCGTCTTCAATTCCAAGAAACCGCGAAACGGTAGAGCGTGGGTTCGAATCCTGCTCGGCCGAACTAGATGAGGTTTCAGCTCTCCCTCACGTACTCCAGACAAATTATGGTCCGCTACCAGAAGTTCTCAGGAAACCCAACACATCTCCTTCCCAATTCCGTCATCTTTTTTTTTTTTTTTTTTTTCGGGGGGTGGGACTTTAGGGTTCGTCAACGGCAAGGTCATTAGAGCCTTTTCCATCATCAATGTCCTGGTTAGATGAAAGAGCCTGAACCTCGCTATAGGACATGAAATTTATTAATTGAATAGCCTTTGTGTTACATAACACTAAGTTTTACCGGATCTTTAAGTTTGTCAGTGTAATCCACGTAAGTAAGAGCACTGCACAATGAGGAACGGACAATTAAGTCAATGAATCAAAAATTTCTCTCCACATTTTTCGAGGCAACAGGAACTTTTCTTAATGGGACTGGGAGAGAGGGCTAGAGTTGCTGGAGGAGAGATCAGAGGTATCGTTACAGGTGCCTTGTGGAGGGGAGGGGGATGTTACTAAATTGTAATTTTATGATTGCTTTTGTAATTTATCGACTGCCTCATATTATGCTGTCTGAAATGAAAAAGTTGTTTGTGTTCATTATCTTGGAGTTCCTTTGACGACCTGCCACGCGCTCTGCGTTTCCAGGACCAAGCGACCGAGATCATCCTGACCCTGGGGCAGGCGTTCGAGGTAGCATACCAACTCGCTCTCCGCGACCAGTTCTCCTCCAGCGGCGGTGGCGGCGGCGGTCGGGGGCGGAACGGCAACGGGCACGCTCGCTCGCAGTCCGCCGCCGCTCCGGCCCCCGGTCTCTCCGCTGCCGCCCCGTCGCCAGGGGGCGGTTGCGGAGGCCTCGCTCCACCGGCGTCGGGCCACGCGCGATCCCACTCCGTCAACGAGATGAAGCTGAACGGGTTGGCGGCGCGAGAGACGCGGATCGGCGGAGGCGGCACGGCGACGTCGGGCACCACTGGCTCACCGGCGAAGGCATCGCCAGGAGCCAACGGTGCTGCTGGCAACGCGGCGCCGCTGGTGCTCAAGGAGGAGCTATGACTGGCGGTGTAAGAGAGGGGAAGATGCGTGCGACGGCGCCATCGTCACGAAGGAGGACATGTATGTACCGGGAAAACTTATGTCGTCAGCGGTGTCGCTGGCGAAGTGTGCGGCGAAACGGAACGAGGTCAGATCCCNTTTTTTTTTTTTTTTTTTTTTTTTGTTCTCTCATTTACATTTATTACATTCTCACCACATCGTGTTTGTGAGGAGGAGTATACCTTTCGATGCATACAATTTATTTACAAAGCTGCGTAAAAAGTGGTGGAAGAATCTTGGTTTTCAATCACGTGTATTTAATGAAAGGGTATGAAATCTGAACACCGCGAGTAGATCCCACCAGTGTGACGGAATCCATCACGCCAGCCGTTCTTCAGAAGTCGTCATATCGGTGCGAATTTTCTCAGCATGGTCATTCTATAAGCTTCGTTTTATTTCATGAAGATGCTCGACCAATTAAGTGCTTAATTGGAAGAAGGGGCGAACTAAATGTTCTTCCATTCATTTTCGAACGTTTTTTTAAATAATTCTTACTATGGACGATTTGTCGAATTAGCGCTACTAAATGAGCAATTGTGAAACAGGGGAGAAGTGTATTATGTTTTAATTCTATGAATCTGATTACGAGTAAATATTCGCTACATTAAATTATCTACAAATTAAAGGGAGTTATGTAGTATTATTCATGTTTCTAATTATGTTTGCCCTCTCAATTACTTTCATTGAAAAATTTCAGCATTAGTTTTCCTTTTTGATTATTTTATGACTTAATTTTGTAATTCACAAGATTTTGATGTATTGCTGTACATATTTGAGAATGGTTATGAAGGCCAGTGTTAAACGTTTGATTGTCTCTGGATGGCAGCACTTATGTATTAGCTCCATTAGACTTAAGACGTAATACGCGATTCGTGAAACTGGATTGGCGGTTTTCATTTTTTTAATATTGTCATTTTTACATAAACGAAATTTTCTACGTGTGTTTGATAAATTTTAGACGTTTTTCCTCTATTTGTTTACATGTGCGTGAATGTTTAATATATTGAGTGAACGCTAGTAAATGTAGCTATTCACATCTGCTTAGTTCGTATCAGATGTAATTGTAATAATAATAATAATGAGAACGAGCAATGTAATGAGTCCTTTGCCAACCGTTAGCAGCAATCGATCCCCATTAGCCAGTTCTTCGTTAGAACTTTAATATTACAGTTGCTTTGCAATCCGCAAAACATAGATCCCATATAGTTTACTTAGTTACGCCTAGTTGCGTTTCAATGGTTTCTGAATTTCCATAAAAATTGGATTTCAATAAAATTAATTTAAAACGTTTAATTTCAGCTTTTATACAATTGTGTTGTTTTATTTATTTTTTTTATATTTATTTTTTATTTTTGAGTAACTGGCCTGCGATGTTCGATTGCTACTTCCGTGGTAAATTGCGCTCACCACATAGTAGTGCCCTGCCGGGACCAGCTCGCTAATGACTTCAACGATTGTCACCTCGCGAGCATTCACATATCATGGATACGACTTTCATCGCACATTTGAGTGCATTTCGCCGTCTTCTGCATGTCGTGTAGTATTATTTCCGAAAGGTTTCGTCTATTGCTAGCTTCACTTGCGCTGTACAATTATTCCGGGAATAAAAAAGGCGATTCTCTGAATTAGAATAGTTGTAAAAATTGCGTGTCGCCATCGTTGTTGCTCCTCATCCTTTCATTCCAATTGTTTCATTTAATTGTATAGTATTAAGGACATGTTACTCGATTTTTGGTGTGATTTTTGTTGGACTTCTGAATGATGAGAAAATTGAGAATTTGTTTCAGTAATTCATCTCTTTTTCTCATTATTAAACGCAAATTTGTATGTTCTTAATACGCAATCAATTTGCTTCCAAGATTCTGTTTACCCTTTAATAACTTTTCAAGATCTTATTCCTTAAGTTTTTTTGGCAGCTGTTGTATGTATGCATTTTTGTATTATGATTTTTTTCCACTTGAAATATTTATACTTGGAAAATAAATTGTTTCTATTAGCAGTGTTAGTTTGAGTATATACGTTCTTTGCTTGTTATTTATTCGCACGTTCTCCGCTGTTTTCCTGGTAGATTTCGAAGTAGTGCGATGATTTGTGTGTCTTCCGACGCGAGGATGTTGTAAAAAGCAGCGCACATATTGCATTTTGTAACGAAACGTGATGTATTAGAAGAATTGTATAACGACTCTGATTTGTTCCAGACGAGTGCTTACAATTTTGTCGGACGTGATTTGGCTTTGTATAGTATGCATAATTTAATGACTGACTGGTTGTAGACGTTTTGTATGTAAATTCAATTATAAATATTGTATTTTGTTTGATTATATTATACGCAAAGTATTTGTTTGTAATAATTAAAAAAAGCTACGTGTACATTTTAGCAATACGCACCACTGCTGCAGTCATATAAAGGTACACCATTCACTGTATTTGGGTATCTTTAGTTCCTATGTGATAAGCAGAACGCAATCGCTTCAGATGTAAGGAAACATAGCAGTTACCATTTGAAATAAAATAAATAATAGAAAATAATGGTGTTCAGAAAGTAAGTGTCTTTCTCTCTTTACCTACTTATCTGATTTGTGTTACAAAAAAAATTATCCATGTACAATGTTCTCTTATCAAACGTGATGATATAGCACTAGTTAGAAAAGTATTAATTTAAATTATAATATATTGAACCTTCCAGCTATTGCATGTAATGCCCAATTTCACTTTTGTTATTGTACTATTGGTTTCCATTTCAGTGTATTTACAAATCTCTCAAAACTGTGCAATGTAATTCATATGATGCGCAACATATATTTTATCATTTTGTAAAATGTAATTGTAAATATACATGTATTAATAAATGTACTGTACATTAATGTAATGCACATCTGTTCTGTTAAATTTTCAGTTGTTTGTTGTTGTACTGTGTGTGAGTAAACATATTTGCTTGCATTGTGTTGCTTTTCATGTACGAATTTTTCAATGTATAATATTTATATAGATTTTTGAAACACTGTTAATGAATTGTCCAAAAAATTCTCTATAAAGCATTTTATTATATAACACTAAACGACTTTCAAGCCTACATAATAATTATAATGTAAGAATGATTATTTTTGTTAATTCGTGATTAAAATGTTTTCGTGATTAAGTCTTTGATTGGCATTTTTGATCACGTTCTTTGTGGTTTCACGTAACTATTAATTTACGAGGGGAAGAAATTAATTATTCTTTCTGTATTTCTTGAATTTTAATAATAGAAAATCATTAGAGACAGATAATTCCCCAATCCAAAAATTGACAACGAATGTAATAAATTAGATAATCATACTGATTAAATTCCTGCCACATTTATGTAGAAATTTTCAGAGTTTGGAGAAATAAAAGTGCTTCTGGTTATTCATCATCACTTAACCAGTGGATAGAGGATTGTGTGTGACACATATTGCTGATATTGTTGACTCTCTTGATTGTGGTTGTTTTTGAGGTAAATATTATTGAGCTGTGAGCTCTAATGTCTGCTAATTTTAACACTTGAAGCGCTAGTATCGCGTGTACGGCTTGTCGTTGTTCTGGGGGCCATCGTTCTTGCCAGGATCCGTCATGATGATTTGTCCAGGGAAGGTGGCATAGTTCTGTGTTCCCATGTGTTGCATCTTTGGTGTGTTTGTGTTGAGAGTGAGGGCAGTTCAGAATGGAGATGTGTGTATATAAATAAACATGTACAGACGCAGCTTGCTGAAGCATATAATGGATATGATCAATTTTTAATTGATGCTGCTGCAAGATATGGTAGAATATTTATAGGCTGTGTGCTGTAAATAACATTTTCTGTACCGAGGTACGTAGACATTCCTGTGATTTTGTTCTTATTCGTAGGGAAAATTGATCTCCTTGGCCCTCATCGATACTGTGGTAATTGCGGTGATTTTTATTTTCTGCATTGTTTCCTCCAAAGTGATCCAGCAACTTGTTCCAAAGAGCTTAGGTGACTTAGTTAAAATTAATGTAAATAAGTAGGTAGAACCAATGTACTTGATGTCTGCTTGTAGACAATGACCGCGGGTTGATGAGTCATATGTTCGTTCTGAAGGCAACGATGGACCGCTGCGATGGGTAGGGACCTGGCATCTAGTCGTAATTGTTGAAGTGTTCCGGACACTGTTTAACGTTCTCTAGGGAACACGTTTTCCTTTCAACATCGGGAATATTTAGTGTGCGTTCGTACCAAGAAAAAACAAGGATATATCAATATATTAATTATTGTTTGCTTCAAATGTTTATGAAATATATTAAAATGCATACCCTCAAGGTCACCACGTAAGACCAATAGTGATTTGAATAAAACCCTGTCATGACGTACAACCCTATCGATGACGTATGAAACAAAGAACAAATTATTTGAACAATTTTACTATACCGTTCGGTACTGTAACCGGTACTTGATCCCTATTTTCTTTCTCGATACTATCAAAGGAATTTGTTTTGTAAACTTAAATCTATTAGAATGTATAAAATAGAAAACAAGGAAACAAGCCTTTTTAAGTGTTACGTATACGTCGAAAGTTTTTGAGTGGAAACTACATCCTTTGAGATTTTTTACTGTTTGTCTATTCCTAGAGCCAAGTGTACATATGAAACAAGAAATTTAGGATATCATATTAGGATAAATTCATTACAAACGCGCAGTTTCATTCCATAATGCCACGGAAATTGATACTCGTCTAAATTTCATTGAACAGAAGTGTGCAACTCTTGGGAGAGATTTCACGGTGTGCTTGTGTGTAAAACAATTTTCCAGAAGTCTTAGTTTCATGGTATCTTTTCGAAGATTATACCAAGTGAATGGTGTCTTCAACTATAACCGATATTCTTACGCCATAATTTCGTTGGATTTTTTTCTTATTTATCCTCCCGCGATCATGTTCTATGGGTTCATTCCTACTGATAGGAATCCATTGTGTATTCCAGTCCATTAAACTACTTTTTAATTTTTTGTTCTTATTTGTTGTGGCGGTGTTTTGTGTTGCATGGTTGTACTGACAGAACAGAGTAATTGAATGAGAAAATAGAGAAAAGAAAGCTAATTGGTTTTTCATATGCAGCCGTGACACGAAGTAGGTGGGAGATTAAATTATTATTTATTTCAAGCCGATATCTCCATATTTCTCTGCTTTGTCTAACGAGAGGATGGCGGATGGGCAACAAATCTTCAAACTTCTGCTTTTCTGAATGCATCGTTTTGTTACGTGAACATTGCCCATATAACACTTGCAATCAGTCTAAGCCTTAAATACTTCGCTTGTATGCGAAAGACAACTTATTTTTTCACTCGAAATGTCCAGATTTAGTGAAGCACCCCGAGAGTTTGCATCTTGTGTAATTCCCACGAACTACTATTTTACCTGATTTTGAGTTACCATTTTCGAGTTATGCGTTATCTTTATTTTGTTTGTGTTGCAGAATGTTAAAGGAATAATAGATGAATTGGTGTGGCTTGCATTATTATAAGTAGGATGGTTGTGACAAGAAACAATTTTAAATCTTGAACCGTGCATTACATTTATTAGCATTGTATTGTATGCGAATTGGATGCATTTGTTACCTTGCTGTATTTGATAAATTGTTTCTTAATGCAAGTTTTCTTGTTTAACTTTAGGTTTCAAATGAAAGTAAACTTTAGGCAAATATGTGAATGTTGGTCATGTTTCATTGATATTTTTAGAGTTATTTAAAAATCAATAAATAGTACATATAAATAAATTCTTGTGAGTTTTATTATTTCCTCAGATTTATTTTCCCCTATGTGAAAGTGAAAGTTCTGGTGGTGAGGTAGAAGTGTGTTAACCTGATGTTTCATTTCTTTCGGTGCAATCGATATATTTTTAAAGAGAACTTTTATGTACCAGAGTATTCTTAAGATCTGTTTGGCCTTCAGCTACAAAAATGTAAATTGCTCTGAGGATTGAAATTTTTATGTAAATAATAGATGATACATTATATCATTAGTATTATNTATATATATATATATATATATATATATATATATATATATATAAATTTTCAAAAAAATTAATGAATTGATTCTCCCAAGAATTTTGAATTCTTTTGGTAGAGATTTGTGACGCTCAGAATTCTCGTTGTATGTTCCGAAATCTGAAGAAATCTTATCGCCGCAGAGTACGTCTCCACCCTGACCACCAACCAGTGCCGCATTCTCTTCACCACCCTTAGCTCGCGTATCCTCCCCCGGCAAACTCCAACGCCAAGCGAGGGGAGCCCATAATTAACCATCTAATTGCAAGTGGATGCGGCGCGGTCCGCTCTGATCGCGCGATGGGCGTTCTCGCTTCATTGCTCGCTTTCAACCGTCTCCCAACGCACATCCTGTTCCTCCCTCTCCTCTGCCTCCCTCGCATCCCTCCCTGAACCTCTCGGCGATGGACCATCCTCCATCACGCGATCAACCGGGAGGAATGGGTCTTGCAGAAAATTCAACATGCACAAACCTATGCGACCTATGTTCACATTGATATACCGCATCCAACGGTGCTCATTGAATCGATAGTTGCAGTATACTTAAAAGATATTTTACAATTAAATAAAACAATATTAAAGAAAAAGGATGATAAAAATACTATTACAATACAAATCACAAGTAAATAAAATTACAATCATTTTAAGTTCAAAACAAAAATTAAAACTGCAACTATCCATTCAATGAGAGTGAATACCAGGGCATTGTATGCACAGCCCACGGCTCTACTTAAGGGACATTTTAAAGGCCCACAGGCTAAAAAACCTCGCCACACATTTCTACATAAATTATATTTATTATATTATTCTACATTNTATATATATATATATATATATATATATATATATATATATATATATATATATATTTATAAATAAAGCGCCCTATTGAAATTGAATTGATATACAATTATATTTGTTTCATGAATACTCTTTTACAAAACAAAAAGGTGTAGGTATTCTCTTTATTTCTTCGAGTTGAACACGAACCAAATTGCATGTGTGAATCTTGGGTTCACGGACGTATACAAAAAGTAAAGGGGGCTCAGGACTCCCTGGATCCCCCATTTAACTACGTCCTTGCTCCCAGTTTACAATAATGCCAATTGGTTCGCATTTCACTCGAGAAATAATGTTTTACGTTTGAAGTAGCTTTAAGAATTTTGGAACTCCCATGCATATAAATTATTAAGTCGATTCGTGAGATCATACTTCTACCCTTGTTACACACGGGGATACATAAGAGTTCTTTCAATGATACGAAAATCTGTAACTATATCTTATGAGCGGGGCTCGGATTTTGCATGTTTTACATATTTTTTAGACTTTCAATGTCTTTGAAGAATTGATTTAAACTGTTTTTTTACCTTGTGAGATTATTTGAATTTAACATAAGAATGCATATAGATGCACAATTTTGTTTGCATGTGAATTCATATTTTTTAAGAATTATGTTTGAACTCTGTAACTTATAGGTTAAATTACTGTAATCAATCAGAATTTACAAGTTAATTATTGACATATGACGTATATTTGATGAACGAGCTCAGTAATATAACCAAATTTACTCGTGCACTTTCTTATTAATAAGTAGATACACATTTCATTTGTTTTTAAAAACCATATTTCGATTTTGTAGTATATTTTATTGGATTTTTTGTGCATAATTTGCACATTTTGAACTTTTTGTTGCGTATCGATCTGAGTCCTGGTTGTCATATTTTTTAATAAAATCTACAAATACATAAAACAATTTCCTTTAGTGTTGGGGGATATATAGAATGATGGTATGAGAAGGGTATGTGCTCGCAACCGACTGTGTTTGGGAAATCGAAAGAGGCAGTGAATGATTAGATCCCCTGAGGATTGTTTGCATGACCAAGGTCCACATACAGCGAACGGGACTTGAGTAGTTCCACTGTTTTCTGCTGACGAATGTGTTACTACCCCTGGGGACGTCGATGCTGAGAATACTAGCCTCCAATGTGTTCATTATCTATTGAAGAGAAAGTGCTGCATTGCGGTGGGTTTGAAATCCCAAAAATGTTATTTACATTGTATTCTCAAATTGCATTTCTTAATATCGTATGTTAGAAAATTTAAATAGATTTTAAAGCAAAACATTCTAAAATTGTTATTTATAACTAATTAATTATTTATAGTCTATTCTTCTGATAATAAAAGGTAGGTCATATTCTATTAACTGTTTTATACTCAGATTATATATGAATTAAATTACAGCGAGGATGCTTATCAATACTCAAATTAATTCAAGCACCTATTATTATACAACAGTAGTCATACACTTCACAACATGACACTACCTGACGCGACTTGATTGAGTACCGATATGTGACCCACCGTATTATTTGCAGCACTGGACAACGGAAATAAAATGATTTCATTATTTTCAACATTTCAGGTGTCTCCTTATAATAGGTTAGGAAACAATACTACAGACTTCCGTGCTTCATGGATATTGATCAAGATTCCGAAATTTAAAAAAAAAAAAATTTTTGTCAGTTTTTGGCAAATATTCTCCATGTTCGTGCTTTCGTAATATGTAAAGAGGAATCTATACCCTCCCGTCCAATTAGTCTCTGATCACCTTCAGCAAAAAAGAAACTCCCGTTCCCCTAATGAAATTCTCATTTCAATGTGTCATCAGTTGGTGATATCCACATCCATTTGACCTGTTGTGTGCGAGGGGTCGAAAGGGCAAACATTTGAAGTTGATTTTGTTCGACGAATACTCATAGATAGACAGCAAACCGTGCCTCATTACACGAAGACCAACATTCAGGTTCGGGTTGACTATAGTACAAACAACATTCGATATTAAAGGGAGTTATTAGAATAAATATTAGTACACCTTGGTCACAAAAGTATCAATCGTTTGTCTTTTCTCTTTAACAGACATTATCTTTTGACCTGAAAAATCATTTTACCAAAATTTATTAGTTCATCCTCCACCATCATAATACAAATAAATATTGGATACGTTACATATATTCAAATGGAACTTAAATTTTAATATTTTAATGTCAAGTAGAGATTTAATACTCTGATGATTTTTCCGATTATTACGGAGAGTTTCTTAACATAAGTTGCGAAAAATTGAAAGAACGTAAAATATTTGCTAAAGTAAAAAAAAACAGTACTCAAAAAATAAAAATAAACGCGAAAACCTGGGTAGTTTCCCTTAAGTTACCTTAATTGAATTAAAAATTTATCGGATTTTCCTCCACTTGTGTTACTTACGCGAAGAATTATCAAGATACTTCCAAGTGGCAGCCGAATGCGTTGTGCGTGGATTTCATTAAAGACTTTCTACGAATCGTATTTATTAAATATATTATTAAAAAACTGTTGACTATGATTAATCAATAGTATGTTAAAATGTATTATAACAAACCGGAATGCCTGGGAATGGAGATGAAAGTTCCATTGAAAACTCATTTCATATTTGGGATGAATATTGCTGTAGATATGCTGTGTACAAACAGTGCACTCGTAATTAAAATACCTGTAAAGTGACTGTAAGGTAAACAGTCGCTATTTTTGGTCTACGTGCTGTTCTCGCTTGGCATATTTAAAATGTCAGGTGAGTGGAAGTCGACCTCGAAGTAATTTCGGTTGCTGAGAGCTTCGTTGCGCATCATTGAACGTAAAACTGTGCATATTTTCAGTTATAAAAGTATTTTGTATAAAAGGTTTCATTAATAATAACACTAAAAACTGAATTAGTAGTAAAATTAGGAAATAATACAATGAATAAGCTTTAGAAAGTAAGATAACATCTCTTCTACAAGGATATAATTTGTTTATTTGTTCTTATAATCATTAAGCTTTCGATGTTTCATTTGAGAAAACTCTCTGGCCAATCAGGAACATTGGTAATGTTATGTTCAGGTAAGTCCCGAATGAAACTATGTTTTAAAATTCTGTCACCGTATAGGTACTTTTCATATAGACTGATCGTGCTAAATTAACTTCATTTAAAGAGGTGTTCGATGATTTGTTGTGTTAAGCAAAATTTTCACCGCATCCTTGCTAATGTTGCCAAGGGAGTGGTTTGTCCTAAACACCTAAATTTGTTTTTGACTACAAATTTTCTCTCTTTGATCTCTTCCAACGTCCACCGGTGGGTATAACCGGCTCCTTTGGTAACCTCTGGTTTCAACAATACACTCTAACAATTTATATCTACAAGAATTAAGTGCAAATTTTGTATATTATTATTATTAAATACCGCGAATGTGTTAGAAATTACAATATAAACACCAGCTCTAAAGTATCTTAGCACTTAATAGTGCGGTTCATTATTAATTCTTGAATAACTTATAAAAAGATGGAGGATGTCATATATTCTTATATATTATAAGAAATTAAACTATAAGGTAGAATATGAAATTTGTTACCATTATTCATGTAGTTAATTTTACATGAATTACACGAACTACTTGAACGTAAGCAATTAACGCCAAACCAATGCAAAATTTACTTTCACATATGGATTGATAAATCATTTAACACTTATTATTGTATCTGTTCTTGTTACATTTTAAGAACTCTACTGTATTTAAATTTCCCACACACAAGGGAACAAGTGTACGTAATAAATTAAGAGTACATGTTCGTGACACAGTGGAAGAAATTGACAGTATCTTAAAAATTAAATTATTTTCGTTTTACAACTGTGCAGCTTTATCGAGTGGAAGTTGAAGCGAGATTTAAAGATAAATGTATTTGAGTTAAAATGATTCTCACTGTAATATTTCCCTCTATTATAGCTTCCAATCCACCAAAAATGTAGCTATAACAGTGACCAAAATATCATTAAGATAACTCATGTGTCACCTCCAGTAGTCGAAGCCAACGTTCAACAAGAGATTTATTTTTGTTGGTTTGAGAATAACTGAAAGTGGCGGAGAATTGTTCGTGGGCCGCAATTTTTAGAGTGACACCCAAACGTGGCGGCGTTTTCGGGTGATTGAACTTCAATATTGACCCCTCTCTTGCTTAGCACCCCGAATGAAGTCGCGTGCCGTGGGTCACGTGGCGCCGTTCTTTGTGCGAGAGCGATTCACGCAACGAAACAATGTGAGAGGGAGAGGACTTTGATCAAGGGAGGTGGTCTGCAATGCGATTCCCGGCGACGAGAAAAATTTACAATATCTGACTGGCCGGATAGATTTCTTGCGACTTCTAAACGACTCATGGTTACTTTCTTATAATGGGAAGCAATTTTGACATACAGTGTAAGCTAATGTGACTAGATAACTGTATCGGTAATTTATTTTATAACTTGGGAGTTTCATGTGGGGGAAATTTTTACTGTAGACGATGTTTTAATTTTAAACTTAAAACCGCAGATGTTAACGAATCGTTTATTACGCGAACAAAAAATGTCCTAATATATGTTTTCTTGAGAAAAAAAAAAGATTGTAAGCTAAATAAATTATTTAGTCGTATAAGATCCATGGAGACTTTACGAGCTGAAGTGAGCCGCCTAGGTCATTTGTGAAGAATAGACTCTTCAAGATGTAAATTTAATTTTAATTTTCTACTTGTGCTAGCCATTACACGCAGGAGAAAATGGCTTGAATTACTAAGTTTTTTCCCTTCAAATTTTGTATATATTAATTTATGATTGAATAAATATATTCTTACACTATAATTTTTATTCTATTACGCCGAGAAATGTCTCAAAATTGTTTCTGAAATAGAACTACGAGCATTGAGCACCTTCCGAAATGCTTAAAACATCAAATAACGTCTGTCTCACTGCGAGCGGGATAAGGTACTTTGAGTATCAAGAAGAGTAAAGTTCCCCGGTCCAAGGAGGATATGATAATCAGGAAAGACGTGTTTCTTGTTTGTAGCGCACAGAGTTGAGGCATTAGTAAATATATTCTGTGACCTCGCCGGGACTTCAACTGTAGGTACATCAGTCAGAAATTCGCCGCTTTATCTACTCTGTCAAGTTGACACCACCGATGTTGATTATAGTTCACCAATCCATTTCCGTAAGAAGAGTGTGATCATTGTGATGTACGAATATACTAAAAAAGAACTGGTATCAATTTTTTTTTGTACTTTGCCATAATTATTATTTTAAGTTTCCATACATCGCCACCCTTGGTACAAATTATATTGTACCTTGAATATTTTGCTTTTCACGAATTTTCACCAGAAACACTTTTGGAAGTTCAAGAAAACCTGGAATAACCATTCGAACGGAATTTTTTTTCTGTGACATCTGGATACTTGTAATAAAAAAGGATTATCCGAGAATAACAGGCACTGTAAAATGTATTTTGATATTTTCATAGAAAATAAACCATTATAATCAATGTATTCTCATATTCCTCCTAAAAATTCTAATTAGCGCCAGTCATGTGCAATTTATTTCAGTTGTCTGTCACGGCGAAACAAAACTTTATTTCATCCACGATTTACTTTTAAAAGGATTTACTTTTACTGTCAAATCTATTGTCTTCTGGTAGATAATTCAATTCTGGATGTGTATGAAAGGAAATATTTCTTGTTCAGAGATGTGTTATCTTGATTATATTTTGAATTAAATAATTGGTCGAAATATCCATTGCATTTTTAAATGATCGACCACAGACTTCCTTTTGCTAATTTAAACACATACCTCTACTTTGGACCCTTAAAACATTTGGCAACACTGAGACTGCCTTTAGTTTATTCCTTGGCTCTCCCACTATTCTTTCCTGAACTGTCGCTAGTCACTTTCGGCACTTTTCTGTATGGTCTCATTCTTTTCGTCTCGTGATATTCGCTTCGTTTGTTGTCCCTCACTTCGTTTTGTCTTATTCATAGCAAGGCTGCGATCAGAATATGTGTTGTAGGTAACGAGATAGGAAATGGTCGAAAGTTCTCCTGAGTGATAATCAACAAATACTCATATTATTTTATGTTCATGTCAACGAGGTGTTTGTGCGGGAGATTTAAGGTATATCATTTAGTGATTCGTGAAGTAAATTATATTTAAAAAAAGATAATTATATTTCAAAAAAAGTGTTTGCGTATCAATTGTTTCCAAAATTTAAATAAATATATAAACTCTTGAAAGTTCCGTGTACCAGTTCAACCTCTCGATTTATGCTCTTTTATTAGAGAAATTTTTGTCATAAAATGCCCTTTCGCACAAGCTGATGAGGAGTACTTGAGACGATCTAGTTAGTTCCTCACAGTAGGACTGTTGACTATTTTCTTGTGTAAAATATAAATTTTATACAGTTCGTAAATTTATATACAGTTTCTCGGTCTATGACAGATGTCGGTATCAGAAGAGTACGTAGTTGTACTCTGTGTATTCCGTAATTTGCGATACCCCAATCACGAGTGGACAAGAAAGAGAGCTGAAGGCACCCAAGAAGCCGTGTCTGTGGTCATCGAATGCCGATCGCAGGACTTATCCATGCATCATCACCAGGTATAGTGGCATGCAATCATTCTGCATCTCGTTTTATATTTTAAACTTCACTTGTTTTTCTACGATAAAAATAAAATAAGAGTGCATATCATGTAGTATAATTTTTATTTTCTAAGATTCTAAATTCTTGATAAATTTTAAGGTTATTACAAAAATATTATCAAGGATGAAGAATAGGGTTTATATGTAAATCAACAATACTAGAAATTTTGTACACGTAAGGTTAACTTAATGTGCAAATCAGACACATGACTTAGAAACGTGTTACTCCTCCGTTTCTTGTCACTTAGTACGTTGCTCCAGCTCGATTCTAAACCTTGTGTCCTTTACAAAGTATTCGACTCATATATTATGTTTATGTATTGCAAATCAAATATTTTTAAGTGCATATATTATGTACTAAAAAATTTGAAAATGTTTATTTTCACCATTCTTTATCTATAGGAATGCATCTATCAAATGCAGTAAAAGGTAATACGTTTGATAAATTTAGTGATCGACTGAGGATGAAATGAATTTTTCTCCCATCTCATATTTTTACAAATTCTTTTTATCTATAAGTTATGATTTTCAATAAGACACTTCAAAGAACAATGAAATTATTCTTTTTGTGCTGAAGTGAAGTAAATATTAATACACATTAATATTTCCTCTACTTGATTAACCTCATAATGCTTAATACCTCCTCGCTCAGATAATGGAAATGAACACTCGATTTATACTGTATTACTACATAATGTTGGAAAAATACGTATTCCCTTTCACGTGTATGTTATACGTAGTGGTAATCAAGGTCTTTCTCCAACTATAGCAGTCACCGCGTATGAAGACTTAGAGTGCGGAGTAGCCTTAAGAGAAACACGTGACAAGATACAGCGGAGAGCGTCATACCTTTCCTGGACGCCACAGAGATCCATCGACAGAGTTTATTATTAGGTATTTTGCTTCCTACAATGATAGAATGATGAAGTTATTGTCCGACGGAGCGTTAACGTTTTCTAAACACAGGAAAATGGCAGGTTTTGTGCAAGCTAGTCAGGGAACAACTATTTCAAGTGGGCTAGTCCAAAGTTCGGGAGCTGACAGCTGAGCAGTCATGAGAACTATGTCGAGGGATACGAAATTTGCCAACAGTAAAAAAGTGTCTGCGTCTTCGCCCACGCGCCTAGATAGCATTAACGATGGCGACGACAATAATGTCATGAAATTCGATGGAAGTGTGAAAGGGAAAAATAAGCTGTTTAAGCATTTAAGCTTAAGACACAAGAATGATAAGTGAGAAAGTCTGATGTCACATTGCTTGATATTGTCGCAAAAGTTATCTATGTTTGTTCTATGTATATTGAATTATAGATCCTTGTTAATGGTACAGAAAAGAGGTAGACAATATTTCAAGAGCTACGCAGGCTGAGCCACGACTCTCAAAAGTGTGTTGGTGGTCATTGACATGCTTGATCGTGTGCGCTCATTATTATTATTATTATTATTATTATTATTACTGGTAAATGAAAAAAATCCACTCCGGCATGTTAAAATTCCGCAATGTCCACTCGGGATCACTCTATTTGAGAACTGCCTAGGTTTTCTCTGTTTGAACAGACGTTCCCCCATATTTCACGAGAGTTTACTGCTAACGCAAACCATAGTGGAATGAACCAGAAGTGTGCCATTGCGCGTCGAGATGAATTGGAACGTTAACCTGCCAACGAAACACGAGGCACGTTTTGAGAGGGAATTTTAAGGTGTAATACAGATTTCTTTAATGTTCGAGTGGGACGAAGGGAGGCTACTTGTTCAGGGATGCGATTGGATGTGAATTCATTGTAGTTTTGAGACGATTGAATCTGTGATCGCTAAATGGCATGTATTGCTCTAAAAATTTCTGCTGTGCTTGAGGGTGAGGAAAATTTGTTTCGCGACCTCTCAATAATTGCATGACACTTCTTATACCAATGTAATTTGGTTGTGTGGTAGTGTTAAATTTCATTTTAGTTTAAATCTATTATTTATGCATCATCTTATATTTTAAATTTTATATTCTAAATTATTTTATAATATATCTGACTACTCATATTTATTTTAATAAGCCAAAATAAAATAAACATGAGGTTGAGTTTCTTGGAGAAGATTCATTTTTCAGTAATAATAAGAATAATATTGTAGATAACAAAAAACCAAACGTTCGACTGGATTCGATGGAGGGGATTCAGATCCTGAATGTGTATCCGAATATGCTCGCTCCGAAAAGTACCTTGAATATAATTGGCTTGCACTGCGCAAGTGCGCATACTACGGACAGTCTCACATTATCTTAAGACGGCTCCAGCATTCGACATTCGGTGAACCCCTGAAACCGCTCGCGAATAGGTAAATCTTGGAAGGGGTTGCTTGCTCTTTCTCGACGAATACCGATGCTCGTCCTATCCTGTCTTTTGGGCACATCAAAGGAAGCCGAACATTGGCGAGTGATGCTCGCCATTCGTGATTCGCCGAATAACGAATGTCTGGAGCCGCCTTTATTCCACTATGATCTCATCGTCCCCATCTTCCCTTGAGCGAACATGTGACCTATATCAAAGCCGCGTGCCAATTACATCTCGCATTCGTTTGTTACTCACTTCCCAAGACCTCGCGCCACCGTCACGGTGCAGACGACGCGGCGTGTGCTAGAGACGCGTAACGGATCGCGTTTGTTTGCTCTTTGTGTAGTACAATCTCTCGTCCCCCACGCGACTCCCCTTCTTCGCGAATTGAGAAAATGGTGCTTTTCCGCTTCACTTCTCTCATTCCATATTATCTCATTAATCCGAGCGTAAGAGTAGTGCGCATTAACGTGCCATGATTTCGGATTGGGGAAAATTTGAAAGAAAGAGACGTCGCGTGTGGGAATAATGGGTTTGTAACGGGTATATTAGCTTGGCAAATATCATTAAAAATAGATGCTCTGGGGATTGGGTTTGTTGGTGACCTTCCTATTATTGACTACTTTATTATTTTAGTAACTTAAAACAAATTATTAGTGATAAGGCTCTATTCTATTTAAATAGGTATTTCAGTTCATTTCATCATCAAAATGTCATGCCAATTCTAAACATTTTTTCTCGGAAGAGGACCACTTCAAGAATACTCAACATTATATTAAGAAAGTATTAATACGGGGAATGTGAAGTCGGGTGTGAGATGAACGATTTTAAGCAAAACTTACTTGAGGTTCCCAATCACGCATTTAGCATAAAAAAATAAATGTATATAATGAATTAATAATATTGATTCCCATTTTTGTATATTTGTTTAATTTAAAAATGTCTTTGCCGAAAGAGGTATCGATTTAAATAACAACAGTAGGAAACTAAGTCATAAGTTATGAATCAACTTACAATTATTTTAAATACATACGTTTAATTTATTTCAATTTTGTTTTCTATAAGAAACAATCTGTTATTAATGTGCGTCGCACTGCATTTTTCGACATGAAATTCATTGGATTTCTATTTCCAATCAGGAACGTAACTTCAGTTACATCACTTTTAAAACATACCAGCAATAAAAATTCTCTCGTTTATTTCCTGGAATATTTTACTACAAATTGATTGTACTATATTACGATACATATTGAGTAGTGCTGCCACCACACTTCATTAAAAGTTTCCAAACTTGATTATGAACCGCTAGTTCTTTTGTTAATGTTGTAAGGTAAACATTAACAATTATAATCATATTAAACATATATTGTTCTATGATCAACAAATATTTATATTACTTTGGATGTATTCGTATCAAAAAGGAAAGATACGTTGCAGGTGCAAACGTCTTCTAACCTTATAAGCCCGCTATGCTGGGAAATGATTTTACGAATGTATAACGTCGAGATATTATTTTATATTGCTGCACATATTTTATTATGCAAAACTCTTTTTGCGACACAAAATATTGCGCAATTTTAACGTTGACAGTAAATTACCGCCATCATTGACCTTGCTCGTTGTCATATAGTTGTCGTCCCATCGGTGAGTGTTTAGTTACCTCCATGAGGTCTGTAACCAACGTCCCGTTACATTACTCAAGGAAAGACTCACAACAGGTACTTACCCAAGTGGCAATTGGGACCCGAGCAACTCCGAAACGTTTATGTTGTTATAAAAGTTATCCCTGTACAGGCCCCGAAGGTGCCCAAGGTGTTCGCGAAGGGTAGAGCTCCGCAATTAAATGACCTTGGCACTAGAAGGAGGAGACGTGATCAGCATCTCGCTCCGACCGGTTTGACCTCAGGATAGACCATGGTACTCATTTTACAGCAGGCTGAGTAGACCTGGGAGTCAGTCTAGATGTTAATGTTATGAAAGTACTCATGTTTTATTCGCTATTTGTTAATTAAATAATAAATAAATTTAAAGTAATTTAAGGACAGAGTGACAAGATTCGTTACGATGAAGGACAATACTCGCGAGGTTTATTACGACGAATGACCATACGTTTCTGTTGTTTGATTGACTATTTTTAACTTACTATGGCAAGATAATCTGTGTGCTGGAGGTGAGGTGTTAGTAAACTGTACGTTTGATGCAGAAGGGTACTACATTATATGGGAAAGTGGAAAAGCACTGTTGTTGCCTTAACAGAAAGTAAGTAAGGACAAAGCTGAAGTATCATAATAAAAGTGTTAAAACCCTTTAACTGCTCCATTTGTGACTAGGTCTTGCAACGAATAAATAAATAAATTAACATATGAAGGGTTGAGTTGGGTAAGGATTCATCTATTATTTTTTTTCATTGTTCAAGAAGAACAGATTTCTGGAGCGCAACTAAAAACACACTTTTAAAGTTATTAAAATGTTAATATTGAAGGTGCTTCATCCAAAATGCTCTTTCAACTTGAACTGTTAAAGTGGTTTACGGTTTTTAGTTGTTTGGTCTAGATTAGACCTTATATTATTATTTTCTTAATATTAAACAAAGGAGGAGTAAAACGGTATACAGAATTACACTCCCTATTTTGTAACTAGTAAATAATATCAACAGAGGGGTATAGCACATTGAAACTATTATGTACATTTCCAATGATACAGACTTCAGCATAAAAGAAAATACATTTTACTGTCGTATTAAACTTTTTATTATATTGAACCTTTATCCGAAAGAGATGGACCCTTTTCCCAACAATACAATTACCTCAATTTACCTGGGGTAATTCCACATATCCTTTCCTTTTTTGACTCACATTTTTACTCAATAATGACAAATCTGAATTTTATTGTGCACTGAGAGAAACAAACTTTAATTTTCAACTTCGAACGGTAGCCAAAACGACTACCTTGTGTAAAACTTGCTTGCATTTTACCCCATATTTTATTGTAGCCACACTAGCAATTGATTCAGTGCGTATTCTAAAGTTATGTATTTTTTAGAAGGAACATTTCTGCAAAAAGTGTGGTGATTTACTCAGATTTCCTTCTGACGAACTCGTGGAAAATCGAATATTGTAACCTGAATATTTCGTCACAACGTAACTGAAGGTAAGACTTCGAACATACCTAGCGTCATTTATCAAGTTTGCTGTTTTAACTATTCTCAATTTGCCGTTTCACACAATTTCTCGGATTTGCATAATTATGTTAGTTAATGTTACGTTTTCAAAACTTCAAATCAAAAACTTAACTGTCAGTATATAGGAAAGAAGAATTCTCGCCTCCCGTGGCAATTCTCATGCATACCATTACCCAGGAACTTCTTCAAAAAGTTTGGTTGAAATAGTTTCACACAAAAACTACAGAACGGATTGAAACGAAATGTTCACGGTCATATCCCTAGAGTTGGACTCACTGAGCTAGGTTTCTGTTTTATAAGCCTCGAGAATTTGAAGAAAGCATTATAAATTCCAGAAAGAACAGGTCATTTGTTTATTTGATTCTGGTCATGGATATTGTGCCCACCTTCCCTACAAAGATTTTCATTGTAAGTCTCTCTGACCAGTCTATTGACACTTGCTCCTGCTTTTAATATTCTTTTCCTTGTAATACATCTCATTTCCCCGATTCTTGTAGCATAATCTTTGTATTTCTCGTATGTTCCTTGGTAGTTTTTACTTTTCAGTTACACAATGTGGAAGGAAAGTATTGTAATCGGTCGATTTTTTTAAAATTTTTTAGATCTTCGGATCTTAGCGAATTGGCTCCAGGAGTCTATTTCCATTCTTTTTTGCTATATTCTCCACTCCTCTTCACTTCTTAAAAATACTCTCTCCTCTCCATAAAATTTTCATTCCTACAAAATATGTTCCCTATTCTCCATTGCCACTCGTACACTCAGTTTTTGTATTATATTTCTCTTAAGCAGGTATGAATTACAATGACAAACGTTTTTATTTAATTTAAACCATTTTCTGATCGTATTTCTGTTATTTTTGGTACGTAACCATGCATATATGTCTCCCGTTGTTACTCCTCTCCTATTTCGTCTGCAAACCCGTCTAGCAGAATTTTTTTTTCTTTTTTATTGTATATTTTGGATTTTTAGTAAAATTTACATCTTATTTCTTCCCGTGCATCGAAGTCCTCTCCGAGGCAAGCACCGGGTGTCTTCTTCTTCGCTATGGTTTCATCAGTCCTCACCCTCCTCCCGAGCTGACTGAGCTCTTTGCGCTTCATTTCCTCACCAAATTTCCTATTAGTAAACTCGACCGGCGCATGAGAAGTGATGTTTCCTTCTTCAAACTTGGCTCTGCGCTCCTCGCCCTTCCCTCTTCTATCTCTGCGGCTCCTCTCTCAGACTTCTCTTGAGCCTTTGCATCAGCTAAGTGCCACCTCAAGGCAGGGGCGTCCAACTCACGAGTGCAAACTGCTGCGAAGAGAACTTGTCTCCTTACGCAGAATGTTGTAAATTACAGTTTCTTCAAATACTTATCTATTAAATTAGTTATTGATTACATCTGTGACTTACGGTCATAACCTGCACTTTGCACTGTATAAGCTTCAACTTTGCAAAATAATGCACGATCTTCTCGAATCGAGAGATGGAAATTTACATAGAAATCTAAGAAAAGGGTATTGACCAGTCAGGTATACGTTTAATAGTAATAAACAGGTAACTCCAAGACAAATTTTCTAAAAATGCAAGTTACATACCTATATAAGTTTATTACTTAAAACAAATTTACCATCTTATCTATAAGTGTGAAAATACAAATTATATCGTAGTTGAATGCCGAGGTTATAACAGAAAAAAACGTTTTAGGAACCGTAACTTGAAATACAAAAAATTCATTTATCTGGTCGTTACTGGAAGCCACAGATATTTGTTTGCTATTTGTTTCCATTCTGTTCGGATATGAAACAGTTTCGTATTGGGACTGCATTTTTCCAAACTCATACCGTTCGCAAATCATATGTTGATGAAGAATTTAAAAATAAATTCATTCCATCGATAGAAAATGTAATATCTTTTACAAAAATATCTGCTTAACATTTTTTCGTGTTTATTTTGATCTCCGTTCAACTATATTTTCCAGCTGGGTGGATGAGTGACTTGCGATAGAATATGATATAAACTTTTCTTTAATATTATCGAAAAAGAAAATTAACCTACTCTATGAATGTAGCGGAGCGGTCGTATAAATGTAGCGAAACGTAAGCATTACAGCTCATTTTTAATAATTTTCATGTGATTTGATCACTCATGCTTTCATATGCAAATATAATAAACTCTAATAAGGATATAACTGATTGTAAGACTGTTTATGATACGGTGTCATAAAGCTTTTTATCAAATAAAAATGTATTGTGAGACATAAAAGATGACGAAGAAAATGGTGAAAAGAGCAATCGAGTATCCTTTGTGCTTGCCTCAAAATAGAAGGTGTACGTAATACGGCTCCAGAAAAGCGGAGGAGCTTGATTACTTAAACCCGAAGTGGTGGCGGTGTCTTAGGTTTGTAAACAATAAAGTTAGAGCTTAAACCGACGTAAAATAACTTACTAGGTTATAAAAAGTAAAAAGAAGTTAAGAACTATTTACTAAGTTTCGATGTTGTGGGGATATTTATTAGAGCATTTTACGGGAGATTTTTCTAATTCGTGATCCACAATGATGAAGATAAATTAAAAGGAACTAAACAACAGAAGAATCATGACTAAAATTTTTTTTTAGTCACTTAACGATTCTTCGATTTTTTTGTTTCGTATGCCAAGAACCGCAAACGAGTTGTGTTGTGAGTTTCCACTTTCTCCCGCTCTTCGCGCCACTTACCAGCAGCACCTCTCACGCATTTGTTCACCCCTGGCCCTCATCGAAGACCGTGATGACGGGAGCGAAAATTTGCATACAAATCGAATTACTTCTGTGTATTGACTTGGGAGATTGAAGAGGCTCCGTATGAAATATCGTCGGAGCTCCTTGAACGGTGATAGCGCCTTCCTCACGTCGTCATCGTCTCCTCACCATTCCCTCTCTCCTCCTTCCCCCCCCCCCCCTCCGCCCCGCGCTTCACACGGCCTTCTCCCGCTCACGGAGTCTTGTACACGGATCATTACCTCTGCGATCGAGACTCGTCTCATCTTATGACTTCACGTTGCGATGTAGTCTGACACCGTTAACATACTCTGGTTTTCCATTTTGCAAGGGATGACACCTTTAGAGCGCTAAGAATTCGGCGACAGGTGAACATTTTCGTGATGGATTCCGAGGAAGTGATGCTTTGCGAAGGTAACTTAAACCTGACGACTTCACGTTCAACTTGTACTCCACTAAGACTTCTTTTAAAGGAAATCTTAACTTATATTCGGCCGATATATTTCGTACATTGACATATTTATTTCGCCTGCAAGAGGATACTGAGTACATATTTATTTTTAAGTTTTCTTGTTCTTTATTTTATTTTGATACTAAAATGAAAAAACATTTTAAAGGTTCCTGCTAAAGAGTTACGGACATTCATTTACCATATAGTCATGTTGTCAATGGAGATTCCATTGAATTTTTACTTGAATCATAATTCAGAATCCGCATCATTACTCGTGTGATGTGCGATTGTTGGGCAGATATCACTTCTTTAATGAACTTATGACACTTCCTCGAACTCTTCCGGTCCCTCTAGCTCTATATTTCCGTTTTCGTTTGCAACTAGTGTAGCATTGGTGTGTAATATTCAGTACTCTTAATCCCCCTTTTTCATTGAGATAATGTTTGTTTTGTGAAGTTATTAACTGATGAGACATAACATGAGACCATACACTTTAACTTTCACGATGTGTCTAGAAAAATGTTCTGTTTGCAACGCCCTTGTTCTCTTCAAAAGTCCCGAGTTGAATCATTGCTTACTTCCTAAACATTGTACGACAGTTTGTTTATAAACATACATCATATCATGTTATGTTTATCTTGTCAATACAATGGTGCTGGTCATTTAGGCACATATTTACGAGAACATATATATCAAAACGTTTGATTGAAAAAACGTCATGCAAAATGAAATAAAACGACTGTCTTTCAATACCCTTAAAAAATGATCGATGACCTTAAATGAAAAGGTCAGAGATTGTCACTGCGTTAGGTTTCTTTTTGATTCGGCCTCTTAGAGTTTGGAGTCATTTATATGTATTGAAAAGGTATAGCATCGCTTTGCAACGTTTGCAGTGTCGGGCTACTGAATAAATCGGCCTCGGCAATATAGGTGAATTTATTAACTACGGTTTGCCATATTTTCATAAGCCGCTGTGTTTCTCTCGTGTTGCATTATTTGACTTCTTTCGTTGTTACATAAAGTTCGATAAAAGTTCCTAAAATATTTCCCTAACTCCACAAATATCATGGAGACAATAGAGAGAATAATCTCTATCTTCAGCTATGTTGGAAGTATAATAGAAAATAGATTACTCTTTCTGATTTCTATACTTTGTGTTTGAATCTCCAAATAATTGATTTTTCTGATCAAAGTTAGTGATCAATTACCTTTCTTCTGGAAAGTATATTTGCATCTATACGTTTTGCTTTCTCCTGGATCAGACATTCATCTTATTTATTTAACACGCGAAAAGAAGAAAGGAATTTGAGAAAGTTGTTTTTCTATTTCATTTCACAAAAAGAGGTATATCTTTTTCATTCTCTGGAACAAATAAGAAATGAGAAGATTTTATTCCAATAAAATTATACAATAATTTACAAACCATGACAGGAATTACTGACCAATTCCAGTATTGGATGGCCGGTGCTCATTGAACTGATAATGATATTTACAGTTACTGCCTTATCTTATCAAGGACTCTGGCCGGCCCAGAGTAGCGCGTAAAGGTCAGTTGCTTATGACCGTGCACAATATGATTGTCCGTAGATAACACTTTAGAAAAAACTTAACCCATACTAACATTCTCAAAGTTAAGTACACCTAAATTTTAAATATCACGTAGCTGTAAAAAACAATATAAGTAGTGTGAAGTGTATTAAATACATTATAAATATGTAGGTATACCTACTGCTCGTAATGTGTGCAAACAAAACTCTCGGTTCTAGAACAAACGTATAAACAGAAATAGAAGTAAATACAAAAAGAGTGATATAGAAATATTTATTTTTTGGATTCGTAAGCTTTTACCTTGAATTTTCCAAAAATAAATTAGTTTACACCTTAGTAGCCTACTTTAACTAATACTATACCGGAATACCAAGCGTGTCATCCACATTATCCTTGGCAAAGAGCCACTTTTTTAAGTTTTGTATAATCTGCGTTGCATTGTTGCATTTTTTTAACGTTTCGTGTTAGTTCATTAAACATTTTGACCCATAGAAAAATAAAACTTTTTCGAAATACTTTGGGACTAACGAACAAACCTTGTTTCACTGCAGCTACGTAGGTAAAACATTTTGTTCCAACAATTGTCACTTATATTGTAAAATATTTATAATTCTTTATAGACAAAGTGATGGCCAATTGGTAAGATTTTTTGTCGGTTATGCATCGGAAATGCAGACACACACTGTCCTTTAAATGTAATTACCCTCGCAAAACGATTTTGCATTACTTTGAGTGGCTTTAATTCAACATTGTCTGCTGCGCCCCAATTTTCCGTACTGTATATTAGCCACGAGTGATTAAGAGCGAAGTACTAGACCATAATGAATCAGAATTTATTACATTTCTCAAAAAATAAAATTGTCTCAATATCTTCACAATGGGATTTAAAGTTCACTTACGTGTGGTCTCCAAGAGACTTTCTCGTCAAGCACTACGTCTAGGTATTAAAGTTGGTTAACTTGATCAATTGTCGTAGATCTACAATCGCAGTTTATTGTACGGCTGTCGTTGATTTGAAATTTTAAAACAGAATTAAAAGAGAAACTCCTTAAGTCTTAATTTATGATTTTGTTTTTGGCGCATTAACTAACATTCTGTTGGTATTGCACCATTCACTGATAGATTGTAAATCATTTTACATGTTCGATCCAAATATTTGCCATATATTTATTTGTATACTGAAGACTGATGTCGTCCGCAAGCGCCCTGACTTCACCGCTTAGTGGCAGTAACGGCGGGTCATTAATAAATATAAGAAACAAAATTGCGGAAAGTACAGACCCTTGAGGTATTCCTTTTAAAATAACTTTCGGGTCACTTAAAATATTTTCAATTCATACTCTTTGTTTACGTCCCACAAGATAATTTCGAAACCACTTAATGTGTTCCCACTAACTCCACCTGATTCCATTTTGCTCCCCACCTTGTTCCACAAAATCGAATGCTTTGACAAAATTAATAAACGTGACAGACGTTTTTTGCTTTTATTAACAGTTATAGATACGTTCCCTGAAATTTGAAATGGCAGTCTCCGTACCTTTTGTAAAACCAATTGCTGAGAATTGGAAAAGAAAAGTTGCTTGTATAAAAAAATCCAACAATCCGACTTTTATAGCTTTTTTGTATTATTATGAGCGAGCACATATAACAAGGCAATTGTATGTAAGTTTTTAGCAGATCTCGCTCGCCTTTCTTTAATATAGGTACAACAATAGCTTCCTTTAACCCACTTGGAAATATTTCACGAACAACTTAAATTAATATTCGAGGACAAATCATGACATGACATGCCTATTTATTTAATTATCTCACCACTTAGGTCATCGCAACAAACTGATTTTTTTATTTAGACCCTTTTCCTATGTCATTTATTTCTTGTCAAAGCATTGTTTTCAAAAATAAGGAGCTGACCTGATCATCCGGCGCTGGTACGCGAAATCCACCCGCCATGTATGAAGCATGCTAGTGACCAACAACAGCGCCGCGATAAAGTAAGGAGCTCTTTGTTTTGTTTTGTTAATCTTTAAAAGTGCTTTCAGCAGTATGATAGTGGTTTAAAAACAATGTTATCCTGTGGTATATGATGATTTGGTTTGTTTTATCGTATTCGCGAGAGTAAAATTTTGTTACCATAACTTCGCAAAAAAATATTTCGTTTGAAGTACATTTTATTTGCGTACAGGTATAATACACGATTACTTTAATAATTAAATATATTTGGTATTTTTTTGTGATAGCGTTCTAATGTTGGATTCTACTGGGATGTTGTTAAGAGTTAAGAACATTATTGTAGAAGTAAAAATAATTTTCATGAATTCTTTCTTATTACTTATTTTTTAATATAATGTGTATAATTTTTTAATAATTATGGACGAAATACCATAATAAAATAACTTTTTCGTAATAATAAGTAATTTCCTAGTTATAGATTTCACCTCAACTTTAAGCTTTTAAATCATTTCACCCATTCATACTAATAAAATATACAATTTTCATTATAATAATTTTAATGTACGTCATATAAGCAGACACATATTTCCATCGGCAACCGTCTCCGAATTTAATATAAAAATTCATTTAATCCTCAGATGCAATCTATCAATGTGAAGCATCTTTGAGGACTCTTGTCGACACGCGCTCGCTCCCCTGGCCCTCCGCCACACGTCGCCCTCGCACGCAGATATTGCACGCGGGGTGGCACCCAGGGCGGTAACGACAAGGGATGAAGCACATGGGAAGAGCTGGTTCTTCATTGCGCACAAGGGGATGAATCATACGAATGAGGGTGATAATTGATTGTGATCAAGAATTATTATTTATGATGAAACGGTTTTGTTAATTTTGATAGCTCACTTACTGGTGGTAATGGTTATGGACGCGGGACTGGCAGGAGGGCGCAAGTGGGTATGGCATGGGTTGTTGTAAATTTATTTTGATCATTGACCATTGTTGTCATTATTAATGTTATCATGGTATACATCATGTTCACTTCAGCAAGAAAATGTCTTATCTTAAGCCTAATCATGTGAAGGGAACAGTCATTTTAACTATTATTATCAGAGCAGGGTTTCTATATTTGAGTGAGTTACTTTTATAATGGACAGAGAAGTGTTTTTATTAGAATTTGGTTATACGTCATACAACATTACTAATATTTCATTTAAAGTTTGTCCCTGAGTCTTCTAATTGTTGTTAATGCATAAAAATTGCAACACAACTAGAAAGAGCATCATAGATGCCAACGATGATGGTAGAATATGGAACCACCATACAGATTCATTCGTAAGAAGGATATACTTTATTTCCAAAACATTAGCAAATTCACATGGGAAAAAGTAGAGTTCACACTATCGCATCTACTCTATATGGATGATGTAAAACTCTACGCAGCCACAGAGAATCAACTGAAACATTTGATTGAACTAACAAGTAATTTCTCTAATGACATAAAAATGAAATTTGGCATAGACAAATGAAGAACACGAATAATAAAAAGGGGGAACAAATAGTAGCAAGAATTGAAGGAGAACAACTACCTGAAATTGAACCACTATATGAAGAGATACAAATACCTAAGATTACATCAGAAGAACAACACAAAACATAAAGAGATGAAAGAAAAAATTAAACAGAAATACATTAAAATGATTAACATGATTATCAAATCTAAATTAAACGCCAAAAATGTATTCAAAGCCATGACCACTTATGCAGTCCCACTGTTAACATACACTTTCGGTTGTGCCTGAGATGGACACAAACAGAAATGAAAGAGATACAAACAAAAACCAATGTAGCCATGACACGACACAGAACACATCACTCAAAAGCAGCTGTAGAAATAACCACACAGAAAAGAAATGATTAGGGGGCTATTAGATATACTTAACGTACGTAACAAAATAGTTCGCAATCTAAGACAGTATTTCTTCTCAACACAAGAATAATCACAGTACTACAACGCAATAGTCAAAGCAGATAAATATACTCCCCTAACATTAAGTGATGAACATAAGACCCTTGACATCGAAGAAGATATAACCAAGTTTACTCGTTGGAAAGAAAAGGCCCTGCATGGAAGGTTTGTAAATGAAGTAAGCCGAGACACTGTCGACATACAAGCGTCGTACAACTGGCTAACTCATGGAGAACTACAAAGGGTTCTTTATCGCCATCCAAGACCATGTGATCAAGACCAACAATAACCGTAAGTACGTCTGAAAGATGGAGTTGAATCGGACTTATGCCGGGGATGCAAAAAGGAAAATGAAACAATACATCATATCATAGGAGGTTGCAAAGCTATAGCACAATGTGATTAGAAATGTAGGCATGATAAAGTAGGAAAAATCATTCATCGAGAAATAGCATTGAAGTACAAACTACAGAAAAATAATGTAAACTACTACTAATATGAACCATCCACCATTCTTGAAAATGAAAATTGTGATATTTATTGGGATAGAACAATCATAACAGACAGAAGATTGGAGCACAATAGACCGGATACAGTAGTCAAGAAAAAAGAGAGAAAGAAGTACTCCTCATAGACATCGCCATCACCAACAACATTAATCTGGAACTATCATACAAAATCAAATTTACAAAGTACATTGACCTTTGCTTCGAAATTAAGGACATGTCGAAATATGACAGAGTGAGAGTAATCCCAATAATACTGTCAAATATGGGAGTAGTACCCAAGAACCTGTTCAAATCATTGCAAGAACTGGAACATAAGCCACAAATTTTCCAACTCGTGCAAAAATCATATTATCCTTAACCCATTCCGCATAGTTCGGTGATTCTTGTGCATGCGATGTTTGATGATAACTCCTTGATGTTTCTCTCCAAAACAAAATTACCATAAATGCGGTTAAGACGAGTCTCTGACTCCTCCACAAGAAACCGAGAGAAAGTCGTGAAAAAGATGGATAATAATAAAAATAATAATAATATTAAAAAAAGACTCCGTCATGAGCGACAGCGAACGCCAATGCCATCTGATGAAGGAAAAATTTAACATATCACGGCACGGTGATTAGTTTTTGCTCAAACGTTTTACTTGCACAGGCACAACTGGTGGCAAAAATAATTCATAAAAAATAGTGGATACTTACAAACTCAATGAAGATAAAATCCAATTTTACAACTATCAACCAGAGATAGTGTTAGAGAACAAAATCCATAAATTATATTTTGATCGACTCATCCATACTGATAAATCAATCCATCACAATCGTCCAGATACAACGTTCATTGACAACATTAATAAGACCATATTCCTCACAGACATTGCAGTACCGAATACAAACAAATTACAGAAGACAATTTCTGAGAAAAATACGCTCCTCTCTCAGGAAGAGCAATGAATTTATAAGATGAAACAAGTCCATATAGTTCCAATAGTAATTTCTGCAACAGGAGTAATTCTAAAAACTCTATATTTAAGTTCAGAAACATTAAATTTACCCAAGTATATTCACACTTCTCTTCAGAAAATCATCTTTTTTGCAACATCTTACATAGTTACGAAGTTCTAATCCGGTTTAGAAAAATGAAAAGGAATGGAACTTGAACACATGACCCGTGCCATCTTATCAATAAGCATATGCTGCAAAAAACTTCAGCACCACAATAATAAACTGTAACTGTAATCATTGCATTTATCCAAGTACATTTACAAATCTTTCAGAAAGCCACTAATTGTATTTGCCTCCGTCGCAGCAACGATCAGGATAGCTCGGGCTGCCCCGGTCAACGTCGTGCCGGGCGCTCTCAAGCAGAGCGAGCGAAGGAGGAGCCCCTCCTTCCCCACCAAACGGCCTGCGCAGAGAACTCTCCGCGCATGACCACCGCCACCGCCACCATCCGGCCAGCAGGTCACCGCCACCACCGCCTCCTGGGCGATGGTTATATATATAAGGGCGGCGGATATATATAAGGGCGGCGGAAAGGCACCACAGATGAAGAGTGAAGTGGAGTGAGCAGAGAGAGTTACGAGTTACCACGATCTACAACCTTATCAACGACAACGAACACGCTGCTATCGACTTGGGATCTCTCTCACTGGACACCGGAATACTGGGCTGCTAGAACTCTTGGATAACGACACGGCTACGCTTTTGGTATTTTCTGTAGTCCGCTTGACCCGGACATAATTGTTCACTGTAACAATTACCGCAATAAAACCAGTTGTTGAGTTTTAACTTGTTCTTGTTGATTCGTTCCCAGACGGGACACAACACCATTATTATTCCAAAAGTCCTCGTAGTTAGGACATTCTTATCTTCTTTAGAAAAATTCAAAGGAATGGCCAAATGGCCCACTCGGCCCATGTCATTTTATCAAGCAGGATGTGCTGCGAAAAAAAATGATTATAATAAATATAGTTTGAAGTTATGGAATTGTGTTTGGTTGGGAGGACTAATGTCGAAGGTGGAATGTAGAGGTAGAGAGAAAGGTCTCGCGAGGGAGTTCCACTCTTCACTCCCTCACCCCAGCGAGAACTCAAGAGTCCTCAGCACCGTGAGTCAAACACTTAACGCGCAAATAACCACAGTCTTAGTGTCGTGCCCTTCCGTTCGCTTTCCCTCACAACAGATGGAACGTTCTCCATCATCACGAATGAAAAACCTCAAATCACGGACTATAATTTTGGTTCAAGCTATGCATTTCCGTATCCCCATCACCTCTTCAACATGGATTCCATTCCTTTACCACCATCAAAATTCTCCACGTACATTATCGTCAATCCTTGCCCCTACATCACCCTTCCACTGTCATCGTGAGTGTCAACTGTTTAATATCGATATACGCAATATGAAACGAATGTCGGAGTGGGGGAAAGTGAACACTATAAGAGGGGTAGGGCGAGGTTAGAAGCTAGTCGATTGCTGGCAATTACGCATCAAGAACCCTTGCATGTTCTGAACGAAGTAATGTGTTTAAGCCCGTGGCAATTTGTTTTTCAAAACGGGTAGCGAGAGAGCGAAGAGTGGAGGTTGGAAATATAGAATGGCAAAAGCTTTGCTGGTGGCAGCGTAGGCGGGAACCGACACAGGGGTTTTACATGCTAATGGGTATACTAAAACACGTCGAGGGATAAGTAATATAAGTGTGCGCGGCTGGGTTGAAATGTCGAGTTGGGTGAAGGCAGATAATATTAGAATATTTGAAAGTCACGCGACCGGAAGGGTTTCGGGTGCATTAGTAGCGGCGTATGCTTTCTCTGAGGAGGAGGAGGAGGAGGAGGAGGAGGGTAGGAAGTATGGCAGGGAATTTTGTGTTCTGCTAATGCACATTGTAAAGCGAACTGACCCGCATTCGAATAAGATGGGTGTCGATGAGCCAAAGTGCAGGATTTGTCATATAACAACATGGACTAATGTCATTTGCTGAGAGTCTCGTGGTGTTTGATATTCTCACATGGTGAAGCTTTTGGCAACATAAAATGGAAATGGTCTTTTCTGGTGAAATATTTAAGTTTTTATACCTCCATACGTGGTATGGATTGTAAAACACAACTTTTAAAGAAAATTTATTCCTGACAAGTTTTGTCACCTGAATGATTAATCTTATAAACTTGGCACTGTTCTAATGTTAAGCAGATGTGCAGCGATAATTCTAGAAAGTTGAGGTGAATAAGAGTTTGTAAAAGCTGGGCACAAAAACTAGAATTAGTCATCTTTTCCGTCTGCTCTTGTAATCAATAACAAATAAGACGACCCTTTTTTAAGAACGGACATATTTTATTTATTTGTGTTTTAGAATAAATATAACATACAACGTTCCAATTCTTTTTGCTTTGGACAATCCTCAGACAAATTGTTACATTGCTAGAACATAAATTCAAAAACTAGAATTTCAAGGAAATTTTAAATCAGTATTTTACGTTTATTACACTTGAACAAAGTTTCATTTGTGTAGTTTCATGTCGATTTTTGTTGTAAACAAAATCAGTGTGTGCCGATACTTAAGTCTTATCTTAATAACTTGTTCAGTGAAAAGAAAAGTGTTAATTTAGAATTTTTATTTCGAAATAAACACTAGTTGGGACTTCCTAAAGATAATGATTTTGAAATCATTTCTGTGTTCTGGTGTGATCACGATAACTAGTTATCTGTTCATTTGAGCTAACCAAATTCGACATTCATATATCGTATTAAAACGTAAATCAGAAGTTCTGACTGAATATCGGTTATTGGACAATCTATCCTAATTGGATTTATATTTGAGTGTAGGCAAAAATAGAACGTATACATACAAAAACTCTGATGAAATCTTAATTAGTTCGCCACACTTACCAAAAAATTGAAGAAACACATTTTACTTTTTTAAAGCGGAATTTTGAAAACTCCTTTCTTGGTGAGCCTCTACATCCCATCATGAGCTACCTATTCAATATTTCTCACAATGCTTTGATGGATGAGTCAGTCATTCAAGACAACACACTTATTATTTTCAGTCCTTTGCACTGTTTAAAAAATATAAATATTGAAAATTTCTACTTAAGTATTAAACACTACAATAGTAGTTCAATTAATCCATACAAATTACCATGCGTCTTCGAAACTCATTCGACCTACTTTTATAGAAATGCATAAGTTTGGCATAAAATAAATTGTTGTAGATTTCTTTCACCAATTAATCGGAGTGTATAGTGTCTAAGCGCCACCAACAAGCGTTGAGTTCACAATGGAACTGTTCCAATTGGATGGGATTAATGACGCTGTAGCAAAGCGACGCAAGGATCTGTAATCAAACGAAAAACTTGTGCCTTAACGTATGCTTAATTGCAAGCGAGGGAGCTAAGCCGAGTTTATCGCGACCTGTGCACAGTCAAGGTGGTGCCCTCCGGAGGGAGCGCCCTCAAAAGAGCTTCGCTCCACCAAGTGGAAGGGCGAAGGGAACCCTGTGGGACGCCACGTGAAGTGTCGAACGCACCTGCTTTACTCCGCGCCCCTTGCTGGGCTTTGTTTCCTTGGTCTACTAACGACTGATCGGCTCAATCATGTGCTGTATCTTTTCTTCGTTGATGGTCGTATTTCATACCTTTTCAGTGTTCTAAGATAATTGTTGTGATTCATTCATGTGGAGGAATGGTAATATGAATACGGTATGAATGTGTATCACTTGCGAATTCTTCTTCCACATTTATTCGTTACACTCTTGGTTAGAAAAGTATGTTGAATTATTCAAGAACCAGCTCCTTTAAGAAATCAAAAGTTGATATTTAATGAAAACTAGAAATGAAGTAGTTTTGCGTAATAAATTTCCACATATCTGCCTCAAAGTTGAATTTTAATGTTTTTATAATAATAGTATTAATTATTATTATTACTCTACATAATGTGAAGTAAGAATGTGTGGTCATTCAGTCTGATGCTGACACGTACAGTTACTTTCTGAAGTGTTTGCATTGAGATATATTTTAATAATAGCGTATTTGCTACCTATTTCTTTACGTATCTCTCATAACTTTCTCCTGTTATGTACGTAATCACCACCAAAACGTTTACTCCAAGAGACAACTTCATCACATTAGTGGAGAGTGTCTTCAGATTTTTTTCATTGAAACACACATTAAAGCACAGGCATTTCTGAAGAGAGATTTACAAGGTTCAATATCAAAAAATACGAAATAAGGTCATAATTTTTTTTTCTAAAATAACACATGTTATAATTTCATGAACATAAATGAAAAAGTCCTTCTTATAAAGACTTTTTGAAAATATTTTAAATCTGTTTGAAAACAGTAAAACAGTGGTACTTTTACAATTTTGTTGATGATACCAAACATTCTTTTGATACAATAAAAAGTAACTTTCCTATTTAAATACAAAATATCAAAGGTGGAAGGAAATTTTACGAACAGGTGAATCAATTCATCAATAAAATTGCATAAATCTTTTCTTTTCTCTCAACGCTTACACACACTATTCTCCCTCTGCGACAGGCATACGATACTTCACGCTTCTACTCGCGTTATTAATAGAGTACGTCTCCATTGCGAACTGTCTCACGGACATCCCACTCCCTCAGGCTGAAACAAGACAATATTTAGAGACATTTTGTTTACATTTAATATTATTCTTTAATTCTTCAAGACAGACTTAAAAGTCCATAGCATAGGAATTAGTTGTTTTACAGCACGCGAAACTTTCTTCACGGGGACGGCGCGATGTGCCCATTTGCGGGATCCCATTCGTCATCTCCCCTCCCCGTCAAAAAATCTCGGAAACGCCACTGCCGTTTGATACCATGTAATTCCTCAGAAATTTTCATTTTTTGTAGTAATTCACTCCTATAATATATGAAGAGCGCTAAGAATATAATGGTCGTGAAATGACGTATATGATGCATTTTTCTTCAATTTCATTCTATACAATGGTGAAGTCCTCTGTAGGGCGCTAACCGGTGAAGTGGGAGCTCTTCGCAACCTAGGGGTGGTGGACGCACCTCGCGACAGGGCGCCGCCCTAGCGCCGCCCCCAGCCCCTCCCTTGTGACCGACGCCCGGCGCCGCGACGCTACATGCGCCGGCGCAGTCTCCTCCTCGTCGGAAGGCGGCGCCTGCTCACTGCAGCGGAGAAAATGGCCAGCGAATTTCACTCTTCACCTGCAAAACGCACACGTCAGGAAAAAATGCCATGCATATCTCCGCAGGTTTAAATTATCACATGATGACTTCTGTCTATGCGGGAAAGAAGAGGAAACTGTCACACATACTTTGCATGAGCAGCTTAAACGAAGAAGAAATGACAGAATTAAAGAAAGTAATGAAGTTTGGTGACGATTATAAAGAATCCAATTGGCAAAGGACGATGTAGAAAAAGAAGGAATTTGAAGACTTGGACGTAATATTAACAACAACGATGGCAATGCGGATGACATATAAAGCAAGTGGTTAATAAAACTAGTGGACTGCGTCGCCCTGCTTGTGGTAGGGACGGACGGATGAAGCGACGCTCTAAAAGAAAGAATGAAACTGAAGAAAGAGGCATAATATGAAACAAAGAGAAAAATAAAAGGCAAGAGAATTTCACCTGGATAATTACTTTGTGTTTGGATACTGGACAGAAGAACAAATAAAATAAAACTAAAAATATCTTAATTTTTCGGGATGTCAGTCGAATTTGTGCATTATAAGATCTCGTATGAATCCCATTTAGTGCTTGGAGTAGAATTGTTATACCAGCTCAATCAGTTTGAAAGTGCGTGTGCTATTCCTGAATTATCCCTTGAGAAGTGTTTCTAGATATGAGGTCAATTCCGAAGCTCAATGAACGAGGACAATCACCTCTACGAGACTCACTCTCCAGCGCTCTCCGGTACCAGCCCTTGCACACCCTTGCCCTTTCCCGACGCCCTGCAACCCTCTGTCACTGACGAAGCCGAGGGGACAGCTGCCCTTTTTCCGCTAACAACGCAAAGCGTCGATCAACGCTGCCCTCGAGGGCGACCCTTGGCATGAAGAGACTACGGGGTCTGCGAGGGTGGTGGAGGGGAGAGATGGGGATGACAGCTTTTGTGGGTGTGCGTTTCCTACGTCGAAGAACTCGACTTCGACGTCGAATGATTGTTGTACAGTACTGGAAACTAAAATCGGGGGAGTGGTGTTGCAAACCTAACAAATCCAAACTGCTAAGAACGTGGGACTTAGAATATTTCCGATTGTAATTCCAGTACTGTACGTGTTAATAAAGCACGATCCCTATATCAAGTTGTAGGTTCTGTAGCTTCATTCTATGACGAGCCTGTCTCCACACCTCGCAAATCATAAAAATTATATATATGGGAACACTTTTTCGCAAGTAAATATTATAATAAATAGGAAGTAATTGTTATTATTGTGGAACTGGAGAATTATGAAGAATTTTGTTCAGATTCTATTTTAAAAACAATTGGGACGCGTGGAAAAGTTATTCAACATCGTCTCCGGTATTAACAAACTGTGTCCTTTTCATCACCATTTTTTGCGACTTTTACCAGTAAAGCGAAGGTCAAGTAAAGCACAGGCCTGCAAACTGTATCAATCGCTGTGATGGTCACACTATTACGTTCATTTAGGGTATTTTGGTACTGTCGATATTTTAGATTCGTAAATGATTATATGATAGTTAAAAGACTGACGGCGAAGACACTAACAATTTGAGCGGATGAAGAAATTGTTGATAATTAATATTTTTGGTAAGATCCTATATTATTTGTACTACTGAAAAGGCATGTTGTGAAACATTGTTTGCTATCGTTTGTTTGTAAACATGCGTCGGATATGCAAAAGAGTTCTCCTTGTTAAGTTTTCCTTGTTAATACAGGTGGTATTACATAATGGCATGAGGACTTTTACAAACACATATCTCAAAAATATTGAATAAATTGAAAAGAAACTTACACGATCATTTGGGAATATAATCTAAGCTAGATGTCAGTTTGAGGTATGATTCAAAAATACCAGAAATTACAGTTTCTGTTTGAATATATGTATGGAGTGTTAATAATAAGAATATTAATGGCTTTAATAACATACTATAAAATGAAACATTTTTATACAAATTATTTTACTATCAACGAACGACAAAGTTCTGCAAAATGATTACAGAGTCTCTAAATACATATGGAAATACCAAATTTAAGATAAAATTCAATTTAATATTTCTCTTGGCGAGTTCTGAGTAATATTAAAAGACGATTCTCTCACGGTGGTGAAGTACTATATTGATTGTGAATGATATATCGAAAGATACGTACTGGGATAATGAGATATACACGTATTTAAGGATGAGTTTCAGATATTTATCGGATTATAAGATTGTTATATAGTAATCTAAACACATTATGGTAGATTCACCTAAAGAAGAAACGTACTGAAATTGTTCTTGAAAAGAAAATAAATGTTTAAACTATTGTGTAATAAACAATATATTATACAGCGCCAAATAAATTTCTTGTTTATTTTGCAATATGTATGTAGCCATCTGAAGCTGTTATTTCAAATCACACACACCCGTATGAAATGAATGTAATAATGCTGTTTTATTTACAGCAATTTGAAAAATATCATGCGACTATTACAGCGTGGAGCGAAAAGGCTATCAACCTCTACTAGAGGGGGTTGCTATGGAGTCACTATCCCCAGTCTCTGATGGCGCCTTTCTTTCATAAGACTTAGGCTGCAGATGACGCTCCATTATTGGACTCTTTTTACAACAGGCAAATGGAGGCAGGTAGCAGTGGGGAAAGTAAAACACGTTGGCCTCTTCTATTTTTAGATTTGTTGTTTTTCTAGAGAAGTTCAAATTTGTATATCGTATGTTATATTTAAGAATTTTTTATATAAGAAGCGGAAATGTAGGAACAAATGATTTATTATACAAAACACGAACACCTAAAGTAAAAAAAAGAATTGTTTAGACAATCCCTTCAGTACGTAGGACCTAAGTTGTTTAATCAGTTGCCTTATGAAATTAAATCCTCCAATAAACTGAAACAATACAGTAAAATGCTAAAGTCTTGGCTATTAAGGACCTCTGATATTAGCTACTTAAGCAAGGTAATAAGTTAAATATATTACAAATAACCATTTAAAATAAATTGTTCTATCATGTACACTAATTATAAATTAATTTAACTTGAATTGTCATCTCATTATTGCATCAGCGAATGTAAGCACGTTTATGTCTGTATTCTATTTATACACATAGTTCTATAGAAGTAAGATTTTGTTTGTTTTTCTCAGACTACAAATTAATGTTATTCTTAAATAAATAAATAAATTTAAATGTATCTTGTAGTTACTCTTTATTGTTGTATTATTCAAGAAATTATGGTTTTGTTAATTAGCCTAATAGATTGAAGTAAATTTCCATGCAGACGCCACAGATAGCGGCATGTTGACTGCAAAGAAATTTACTAGTGAAATGGACTCAATATATTTTTGTTGCCATACAATTATATTTTATTCGTGTAACTGACCTACTACTGGATATTGGTCAGTTTTCCTAAAAGTTTTAACTGTATCTTCTTTTGTAAATGTGATGATGGAAATAAATTATTATTATATATAAATATCTAATCAAAAAAGAATGTAGTTTTAAACCGGAAATTGGTGTGCGAAACGAGATTTATTACACTTACTCGTAATGACAATTAACTTACCAATCTATCGATGAGTGTACTCCAAACTATCTCGGAGTGCCATTTATTGTTCCTTAAAAATATTTTAATTTTGTACGTGGCCCTTAAAGTAGACGTAAATTGTACCCATAACGCGTCGACCACTATTTCGGTTATCATCAGGTGAATATACATAACAATCCTCCCACCTAACCACGAAACCTCGGAAAATCTGCACTTCATATATAGTAAAAGCCATCAAATAAGTTAAGTTGACAAAATATCGGATACAACAAATAAACTATTTACTTATGAATAAACCACACAATAAAAATGTTTGTTGTTTCATTATTCTTCATTTGGGCATTCGCAGCATTTATTAACTTCAACAGTGTCATTTCTCTTGAGGCCATTCTCATTCATGTTTCCATTTTCGAAATTACAATATTTTTTGAAACAAAATATAAATTTATATTATTCTCCTCAAAGTATGTCATGGCAAACTTTATACCCTTAGACCTGAAATCCTTTTAGTTGCACAGTACCGAACAGTTAGTAATCGAAAGATCAAAGTTATTTGACTCCACGAAAAATCAAGCATTACACTGATATCATAAAATTATATTTTTATGCCCTCAGATATCATAGTAACTTTCATTCAAAGTATTATAAAATTTGCGGAAGTATAATCAATTTACTTAAGCAAATATTCCCTTAAGCGGTCGTCGTTTCGGTGTATTTATTTATCATTAATTCCACGAAAAATTAGAATTCCAATCACAGTAGTGTGAGGTGCGTCATAGGGTAGTACCACTATGTTTTAAGAAGTATTAGAAACGATACAATCTCTTCAAATCCAAGTGTGCATAAAAGGTGTGAATACATTTGACAGACATTAGGTCAGTATAAGAGGTGAGTGACAGCCGCAAATACTCTTTAAAATTTCGGATGTATAATTCTGTTATGAAAATTAATGTACCGAACAATTATACTTTTACCTGTCTCATTTTATTAATATTCATACCATTTTTATTGTTGAGGAACTTCTACTAGAACCTGTTGGGACCTTCCGAACGTGCGTCTTCTGAATGCACGCTGTTGCTATCTAGTGAGCGCTTCCTGAACTAGCAAGCTGCGCCGTTTTGTCTTGAGGCGAAGAATCGTAAATTAGGTATTTGTGATTAGGTGAGGGGTTACAATCATTTTATAACATAATAATTATATTATCGATTCAAATTAGTATTCGTTTATTAATATTTAACACAATTGTTGAAATTCAATTAAATTTTGAAATAGATTTCAACGCCCCCGTTCCCAAACGAGACCCTCTTTTAACAAGAGAAACATATGCAACAACAATGGAATCGGAAGCAGAAATCTCGGACAAACGGCGAACGTCGTTTCTCTTGAAAATGCAAAGGCAGTTGTTACTATGGACATCTACGTTAGCCGTCCACTAGGTCCCTGTGTTATTCATGACTAACTGGAACTGCTTCGTTCAGCATCAGCAGCCTGTGATTCAAAGGCGCTTCTGCCCGAATTGGCTCAGGTACGTGATCGAAAGCGCGGACGCTGGGCGGACGGCAGCGAAGAGAAGGAAGGGTGGGCGGTTGGGGCGACGACGGCCGCCGCCCCCGAGCAGATACATCGCTGTCCGTTCCAATTTCGAACTTTGTGTGCAATTTCCCGCTTCAGATGATAGCATCCTTGCGGTCCACCGAACTGCGTGGCGCGCGCGGAGTGGTGGCGGAGGGGGTGTCGAGGTGGGGGCGGTGGCTTCGGGGGTGGATCGATCCTTCTTGCCTCCGCCGGCATTGCCTCGGGGGGTGGAGATGCCTCTCCTCCGGCCGGCCCTAGGCCAAGCGGGGAGCGGACGGAGGACGGAGGCTCCGGCAGTGAACCATTACATGACACACGGTGAATTAGCGAAAGCGTCCGTCGGCGGATGCAGAGACCGCACCCCGCGCTTCCCTGGCCCTTCGCCGTCGTTCAGCGAAGTAGTGGAGCCGTCGCAACCAGCAGATGCCGCTGGTTACCCAACCAAGATATAGACCCCGGTCGTCGCCTCCACCGCTCGACGCTCCCCCAACCCCCACCCCTTCACCGCTGTCTCCGTCTCCCTCGCCCCCGTCAACCCCCTCGCCACACCCTCGTCTTCCTATCGGCTCCGTCTCTGTCTCCCTCCCGCCCGTGGCTCGCTGCTGCGGACCGGCTTTTCACGGGTTGCTAAGTTGGACGTGTAATTTTGCATTTGCCGGCTTGTGTAAGCGTAAAGTTTTACAGTTAAGTGGTCCACAAAATTTGGCAACTCTATATAAGGTTCGCGTGGGGAGGTGGCGCGCGGCAGTGTGGCTCCAGGGGCTGCGAGAGGAGGCGGTGACGGGCGACGACGTCGGCTGAGCGGCGGCGGCAGCGGCAGCGGGCGTCTCGCGACGCCGGGCATCGCGGCGGCGGCGGCGCCCGTGCGTCTGCCGCGGGGCTGAGCGCGTGGTCGCGTGGGCGACATACCGAGGTGTCGTCGCACGCCACCGCGCATCAGAGTAAGCTCGTCTACCTGAACGGTCACGTGACTGACTCGCGAGAGCAACAAGTGCGAATGGGCGACCGCGTGTGTTATGGCGTGCGTTGCATGGCTCACGCAGCGCCGTCGTCCGTCGCCGCCGCCGCCTCCGCCTCCGTCACAGTCGCCGCTCGCCGTCACCCCTACGCCGCTGCGCTAGTGCTTTTTTGTGTGATTCTCATTCGCCATGCAGAAAGCTTGCGTCGTGTTTTCCATTATTTCCGTTTTTATTACAAACGTGTTTTTAATAACGATACGGACTTTAAAATCGGTGATTGTGCTTTTTGCTTCTCGGAATGCTATACTGGCTGGTTTACTGGTTTTGATATGTGAAAGGGTTTTTTTTCACGATTGTTTTTGTACGTTCGTTAATGCAGTTTCAGAATAAAACTGAAAATAATTCGGGTTCGCTGTTTTCCTTCAGTTTGTGATGCATTTGCTGTGGTTGGAGATATTCAGTGACGTGTAAAAACTACATGTTGAATTGCGATTTATATTTTAGCGTTTGCGCTCGAGGAAATCGTTTGTTTGCTTATAGCGGTCGTGTGTTAAAGCGTTGCTGCTATCTTTTCTGGAATTCAGGCGAAATTTTTCCACCGACGGAGCGTGTTTGTCCTTTGCGAAAGAGTTTGTTCATTTTTCAAATTCTATATTTCATTACATTTAAGTTGATGGATTCTTTTGATTTTTTAAACAAACAATATATAATATTTCATTGATTTAATTGTGAAAACAATTTTAATACAGATGTAGTGAGGAAATCTTTTTAAAAAAAAATTATATATGAATTATTTTACCTCTTCGGTCAAACGTTTTATATCCTATTAATTTTTAACGTATTCTATTTGTAGTATGATCATTTAAATTAGATGAATTCTCCATGATAGGGAATACTACTCTTTTATCCAACTGTTGATCGAATTCCTTTCTTTCGAACATAAAATAGGAGAATTTACGCCCAACCATTTTTTTTCATATTCTTTATAAATTAGGGAGTACAATTTTAATATTATGTGTAGGTACTTCTTTCATTAAATTTTTTAAATATACATTTTTAAGTCTTTAATTATTATATTGACATTTATTGTGTCTGTTTTGTCCTCATCCTCTGTTCCGCTTAGGTGCAAATTGATTTGTTTTGCAAGGGGCATTTAAAAACATTGAAGATGGAACAAAGAGTTATGTTTTGGTTTAACATAGGGAAAAATAAATATTTTCAATGAAATATCAACTAGTATTACGTGCCCTTTTATGTTTCGGAATGTTACCGAATTATTTTACCTGACGAGTTTCAAGGATAAGACTTTGAGAATGAACAAGTTTGAGAATAGTCTGTAATTCATATTTGGAAGTAGAAACCCATATGACATTAATGGATTATCCATTGAATAAACTTATCGGGGTCTCATCTTATAGTGTTAATGTAAGTTAACTATAATAATTTGAAGCTGATTCCTTTTGTACTTTATTTTCGTAACATATTTATTGTAATTGCAAAACCAATTATGAAAGTCATGCGAGTTGACCTGGGAGTGACAGCTCATAAGTGTAAAGAGATCTCATTAAAAATTCACTGGAAATGTTTGTTTTTATATTTTTATTTCAATTTCGTGTATGTTATTACAGTACTGTTTCGAAAAATTGAATTGTTTTCAAAAGCGTTGTGGAAAATAGACATTTCTTTTAAATTAAGTTTATCACGAACATAATAGTGTCTGTACATTATTCTCTACAATTAATGAAAATTATACTATATATATAATATATTTACGGTTTATAATTCTTATTTGTCCATAATTTATTTTTTCTGTGCCTGACGGACAAAAAATTGTTTATTACGTTAAAGCAAAGAAATTAACGTTTTATATTTATCATACTATATTAATCATCGCATTTCTTCTAATTCGTTTTTGTATGGCCATTTATAAACCATATATTTTATTTCTGTACCTCATTGGAGAGTTTGGGTGTCGTGATAACAACTATAATTTGAATACAGATAATTTTCTATTATCCTAATATTATTTATTATTATCGTACTGATTATTTTTTCGAAAATTCAGGCCTCCTCAAATGCCACCCTCTATTTCTCAGAACAATTGAATATGTAAAATTTCTTCATGAATAAATCCAATGTGCAATAGCTCAACCACCCTCTCATAATAATCTTGCGATCAGATTCGTCAACAAATTCACCCCCTAATATAATGTGTAAGTTTATTACATAATGGTATTTTGTGTATCGTTAGTTCAATTCGTTTTCTAATAAATTGTTTGGGTTCTTAAAAAATTCTTTTTATTTAAGAATCTATAATATTATATTTATTCACTTCTCGCACAATGTTGTCTACGTAATATCTAATTATCTTTAAATGTAATGAAAATGAATCATTACACAAACTCATAATTATCTTTTCATATCATCATAATTATGATTTAGTATCAATACATCTGCGTGGTTTGAACTCCAGCAACGCATCGAATGTTTTCTTCCCCTTCAGCTCTCGTCTCCATCTGTGGATCGTCCCGTTGCTTCTTCAACCTCGTCATCTCCGCTCCCTTCCTCAACCCTCCATTTGCCGATCTGTTGAAAGAGTCTCCACAGAAATGCAGAGCGGAGTAATATGCCTCTTTTGAAAGATGAGGATGGATGTACTTCTTCGTTTTCAACTGATATCGAAATATCTTCAGCCGACAGAGTTTTTTTTTTTTTTTTTTTCTTTCCCCCCTCCCCTTCCTTGTTCTTCCCGGTTGCCATATTTCCACTTCCCGTAATATCTACTGGTGCGGTTGAATGCATACCATCTCTTTTCTGCGACCCTCCCCCCTTCATCGACGGTGCCTCATCCCTCTCCTCTGTAATCACTCCCCATACTTAATCGTTGCGATCACCTTTCTCACACACAGTCTTATTCATAATTTCTTATATGATACTCTTTCATTCCTCAGTATACGTGTATTGTAATCTCAACTTTGTGTTCCCAAATATATTAATTCTCAGTTAATAAAAACAAATCTTAATTAACGGTTCTCCCAATGAGCTTCAATGAAGGAGTTTCTTTTTTCGAATAATTTTCTATTGTTGATATATTTTATGATCCCAGTGGTGGAGATAAGGGGTGGTGAGGACACAGGGTGACCACTTTTGGAAAAAAATATATTTGTTCCACTTAATCCTCCTAATATCATGAACTATAAATTCATCTGTAGTCTTATCACCTGGCTATCTTTCCTTTAATTTTGTAAATTGTTAATTGATGTCCTCAGTAAAAATACCCACGATTATCCATAAACGTTTTTGCGCCCCCCCCCTTCCCAACTTCTAATTTTCAATCGCCGTTCTTGCATGAAACTTGGCCTTCATAAAAGTCTTAACAAATCTCTCGTTATTTCTTCGTAACCTTCTCCATCACAGTCACCAACCACCTCGTTCCACCTCTGAACTGAAACGCAACGTCAACGGAAACGGTCCTTCCTCCGATGGGAAACTAACGATGAAGCGCTCAGCCATTCTTCTTCCCCAAGATAGCGATCTCTTCTCTGCTTCGCTTTCTTCCCTTTTCAATCCCATTACCGTCATCTCTTCCATCCCGTTTATTCCCGTCGAGTGTTTGTCGTAGATCAGAAAATAATATATTCTAGAAATTGAACTTTAATAAAATAACATGTTTTCTAATTTCAACACTGCATATAAAATAAAGAATGTGTTCCGGCTTTAAATTTGCTTTATGTGTATTCACAATGGGTTTTTTTTGTGACACGAATCTATTCAAACATATATTCCCTTTGACGTTAGTATTGTTGAAGTTTAATCATTTCAAACAAATATTGATTCGCTTGGCTTAAAAACAATCGCGAACTACCCTCTTGCAGCGTAGCTCAATGTGTAGCTTTATAAGTATTGCGCTATACTTACATTAAAAATTTTCCAAAAATTGTTTTAAAATGTACTATATAATTATGATGAATAAACTTATTTCCTTTTTACTTTCCTTTAATCTATTTCCAATCTGTTATTTTTTTAAATAATTTATGTTAAACATGGTTCTCATTGTTTGCTTTCCAATATATTGTACCTAAGTATGATTCTTGGGGTAATATTTACTTTTCATGTCAAGAGTTTCTCATATGTTTTCTTATTCCTCTATCCACACATATCCTCTCCTAATACGTCGGAGCAAATTATTTCCATAATATTCATCTTGTAATTATTTTATCTGTATCTTCTTTGATATCTGCGAACGAATCCGTTCACTTTATCCTCCATTCAACCAATCTGGCTCCACTGTCGGTCACCGGATGTACTTCCCCACTCCTGTATCGATGCGAATTGAAAAGTGAGGAAGATAAATCGCGTTCCCAGAGAGCTCAGCGCTCAGCGACATGGGGTGGGATTGGTTATAGGGAGGGAGGGGGAGATCCCTGCGGCGAGTACTCCCCATCCCTCGAGTCAAATGGCAGCAGCTTTGTATACCCAGATGGAAAGGAAATAAGCAGCAGCGTATTTTTATTTATCTCTACTTCATTCTTCCATCAGCCACGCGGCATGCTATATTGAAATGGGTGGTATTGTAGAATTTCAAATGAATTTCTAATTCTGAGTAATACTGTAATAAATATTATCTCAATATTTAAAAAAATAATAATACGATTGAACGTATGAAAAATATTTTGAAGAAATTTTTCAAGGAATGAAAATCAATGAATTATAATATACATTATTAATTATTATATTAAACTAGAGTCCTATATTAATTTATATTCTTTACATTTCACACAAAAAAATGGAAATAAGAATTTTACTTTATTCTATTCACCATATGTCCATTTTCAATTAAAATTATATGATAATGAATTTTATGACAATTTCCGTAATTAGAGAATTTTAGATGATACATTACAGGTATAAAAAATAAACATTTGCTTGTATTTAATTACATTTGAAGAATATAAATTTGATATTAACATTCTCTATGTAGGAAGAAATTGAACATCATTTAACTGAGCCAATAAACTTTTCTCTTAGCAGTAAAATTATTTTTAGGGTTTCGTCTTATGTACTATTTAAATGGGCTATTGAGCGTGAAAATACTAATTATTTACGTATTACGGAGTATTATTTCCTTTTTACGGATTCGCAATATTTATCGCACTACTTCTTTTGAAAAATAAACTATTGGAAGTACTTTAACGAGAAACATTTTAAAATTTGCTGTAATAACACAGGTAAACACATAAAAAATTGATATGTTCAGTTTTCAAACTGAATTCGGAGTGAAGGATATTGGAGATAAAAGATGTTGTATTACTGGGAAACGTAAGGTACTGAAACATCATGAGTCAGGCGAAGGTGAGAGTTTTGTTCCTCGCCAGTTGTGTCGCTAGGACGATCAAATCCAAAATACATGTAGTTTACCAGCGCAATTGCAAGTCATTTTCTGTATATTACCTAGAACAAACTAAAAGGTGTCTTAAAACTAGAGCATGTAAACATAGAAGAAACATGATTAACAATATGGGGAATAAAGTTATTGTGAATAATTGTTGAGAGCATGAACATATGGGTTTGGAAAATATTAAAATTTTGGACAAAGAATTAATTGTCAAAGATATGTATCGGAAATGTTACATTTATGAAGCAATTCACGTAGTCTGAATTTAAAGATCGAATTCGGAAAATTAGTCCAATATTTACAATTGTTTGCTGTAGTCTTGTTTGTTTATTGTTCAATGTAGATAGCTCATGCGTTCTCAGAGGAATAGGTAGAGCAAGTGCTTCTATTTTCTTCAACAATTATCTCGCTTAACTATTTATATTGACTGCTTTTTGTATTTCCTTTCTCATATTTTCAAGTATGAAAACGTGACATAACTTTGCTTGAGAAATGGAAGTGATAACCCTAGGGCCAAGATAGTTTTGGTAACTTCTCACACCGGTATCCATTTTTGTCTAAATTTATATTCTTAAAATTTTTTTTTAAAAATGACACCATTTGAGTTCGTTAAAAATATTCAAACCAAATTAGTTTTGTTAATTTCAATAAAATCGGTAGACTTTTTTCGATGAAACATGTTTATGCTACAATTATTGTACAGAATTACTTAAAGCTACAGAATCTCCATAAATATCAGGAATTTACTCAGTACAAACTACGAAAATAAAAGGTACTTCTGCTTTATGATATAAATATCTAATATGTGTTTTCGAACTTTTTAAGACTGTGAGCACCACCTTCATGTAATATTGAATCGCGAGCACCATGGAAAGTAAATAGCTTTTAAACGAGGCACCCTCACATTTCGTTCAATAAAAAAATTAGAGATTACTACAAAGCAATTTTTGGACAGGGTACCATCCCATTTTGTTTTATGTTATTAAAAACACTTTCGTAAAAATTTCAGAATCAAGAAATATATTTTCGAGGCGACGACCAAGCTTTAAAATTTTGAAATTCCAATTTACTGCAATTTTTGAAATTTTAAAACTCGGTGGTGAATCCCAGAATATATTTCTTTAATCTGAAATTTTTAGGAAGGTCTTATTTTAAGACATAAAGCAAAAAGGTTTGGTTCCTCGTCCATATTTAAAACGTTGATGTTCTAAGAACCACACTAATGAACAGTACATTTATTCCCACTCGTGAATTTAAGGCAGGTAACTCACAGATGCTTGTAAACACTTTTCCCTCACACGAGGAGAGCCCCTGTTACTATTTAAAGAACCCGTAATTAAGACTCACGACTCACGACTCACGACTCACGACTCACGACTCACGACTCACGACTCACGACTCACGACTCACGACTCACGACTCACGACTCACGACTCACGACTCACGACTCACGACTCACGACTCACGACTCACGACTCACGACTCACGACTCACGACTCACGACTCACGACTCACGACTCACGACTCACGACTCACGACTCACGACTCACGACTCACGACTCACGACTCACGACTCACGACTCACGACTCACGACTCACGACTCACGACTCACGACTCACGACTCACGACTCACGACTCACGACTCACGACTCACGACTCACGACTCACGACTCACGACTCACGACTCACGACTCACGACTCACGACTCACGACTCACGACTCACGACTCACGACTCACGACTCACGACTCACGACTCACGACTCACGACTCACGACTCACGACTCACGACTCACGACTCACGACTCACGACTCACGACTCACGACTCACGACTCACGATTCGATCACGAAATAAAATACGATTCATAGCAACATCTTGACTATATATTATTGTCTTTCTGATGGAACGTCTAAAAGGAGATGAACATCTCATGATAAGAATTTTACACATAATATTTTTTTTATATTTACGCAATAATTTATTTTAAAAAATGTCTATGAGAAGAATTGCAAATACATAAATGTCTCCCTTTTGATAAGATTTTAATTCTTTCTGAAATTCTTTTCCGAAACCATTTCTCTTCACCACAAAGCGAGGGGATGTGACTTGAATCTAACTCCGACCGGTTTGACCCCAGAACAGACCCGGAACTCATTTTACAGCTGGTTTAGTAGGCCTGGGAGTCAGTCTGGATGTTGGGATGTGGTGAAAAACTCCCCACACCACCGGGGAGGGAACCCCACTTATCCTTCCAGCAACCTCTGAGCCACGCTTACTCCGGTTTTTAAACAATTTGATGGTCATCAGCTCAAGCCATTTTCAGCTCAAAGTCAAGTTCAAGCCAGAAACATATCAGAAATAATATTTGTTTAAAAACAGTTGGTTCAGTTGTAACCATACCCCATTTTTCCTTTCCCATAAAAAACATATCCAGTTTCCGTTACATATTGTTGATTACCGAGACTGACACACCTTGTGATGGTATCGATTTTATTCCTGTCGTAAGATTTTCGTCTATAAGACATGTCGTGAAATAACGATAAAGTACTTCAATTACTTTCACTCTTCTGAAAAAATCACCGCTACATCAGAAAACAAGCATAATTATACACAAATTTTACTAACCCTTTAAAATTTAACATATATCCTTCACCGAACTTCACATTAACACGAAAAAATTTACCTTGTAACAAAAGTTTCAAAAAACATGTTTGATACTTATGATTTTCAGGACAAAAATGTCTAAATACTACCATTTTATGTGTTATTTAATCCAGATGAAAAATTTTCTTTTCCAGGTACAAATATGTAATCATTATTACATTTCAAATTTATATTTTCTGTAGAAGTCGTTTTACCACAACCCGAATTTCCCCACAAATACAACTGTTTATTAACTGCTCCATACTTTCTGCAGGTGGCGTTGGGTACGCTTGTTGCTTCATGATGTACCAAATCTGCCTGATAATGAAGAGTTACCTATCTGATTTTTTTCCCAGCATATCTTCGCAGCAACTTAGCGCGTAAATTTGACTTAATGGACATTTGTTATATCAGTACTGTGCTTATTTGCCGGTGTATTTCATATAATTGAACAATAATTTATTGCAGATTTATTTACCATGGTTTGCCAATTTATTTATTTATTTATTTTTATCTCCAAATGAGTCAATTTTAAAATTAAGTTAAATTTAGTTCCTAACTCACTACATTTCAAAACTCTCCAGGTATTGATGTACCCCGTATTTTTTGTTGGCTACAAAATTTGAAAAACTTATTAACATTTAAATTAAAATCAAAGCTCAAAGAAATACAAGGAATACAATTGTCTAAGATGACAAAAATTTTAAGAGAATACAGAACTAAAGGTCTTACCATCGCTAGATTACATATATAAACGTGACATGAATAGTGACTTAAGATGTTTTTGGAAATAAATTTAAGATGGGTTCATAGTCAACATGCGATATACTGATTTCAAATACGTATTCACGTCTCAAGTCACTAAGATTTAAATATGATAAAATAAAAGGATTTTTACTAGCCTATAATATAACCCTCTTATTACGTTCATTATTGTTTACAATTCAAGACGTCGAATGAATGAACTGGTATTGAGATCATCACTCCAACACCTAACAATTTTCATTATTTTAATTATTCATCGTAAGTTTTGTATGTTGAGAGTATAAGGCCGCATTGCACTGTTTAAAAATTCTTTCGTTTTCGTAATGTGAGATGAGGTATGTAAAATGAAACCAAGGGAAAGATGGAACTTCAAGTGAGTGAAAAAGATGGAGATAAGTAGATAATACACAAATATAAATTGATATTTTATACATCAAACTAAGATTCATGAATTCCAATAAAACTGAGGAGAAATATGCGTTTTTTTAATCTAATATTATTTCTTCATTTCCTTAAAACGCCATAAAATATCCACATATACTTTATATTATTAAAATTTTTGCATTTATTTTTTGCTATAATTCCGTTATAACCATGTAAAGGGTCAAGAAAGTTATTTAAGCCACAGGAAGGAAGAAAGGAATAATTTTTAAGGAAGTGATAATCATATTTATAGTGAAAAATACGGCAGGAATAATCATTACTTTCTGTACCGTAGTTTGAATTTAAACTCTTGATAAATTTTTGATAAATATATTGATCAAAAATTCTTTATTGAAGAATAGAATAGCAAATGATTTATTGAAGTGAAATGGTGTAGTCTTGGGCTTAAACTATGCTAATAACAGGAAAATAATCGTTATTACTTTTAATAAGTTTGAAAATGCACGACTTCGCCTTACATGTAGTATTAATCAAATTCTTCCCGAAAACTTGCAGTGAGAATATAACCACTGCCTTCTTGTTACCAACTATGTATCTACCTGCGACTGGTCATACGTTGTCACTGTTATATCTCGTATCACAATACCATCTCTATTCTCATGACTGACACCACCGCAACCCACCTCCGACATGGAGCTCCCTATCTTCAGCGCCTCCGCTGCGGGCTCCAGAGCTACTGGAATAGTAAATGATCGACTGCAGATCTCCATAACAAAACATTTACACGCGCTTCCCATAAACCGTGCCTCGCTGCTGAATATGCATGGAGCGGCGTTCAGCTGCGCCCGGCAATGGCGGCGGCGGCGGCGGCAGCAGCAGCAGCAGCAGCAGCAGCAGCGACGGCGATGGAGCAGTTGGAGAAGTCCCGGTCGGGGCAACGAGACGTAGGTTTACGATAACATATTAACCAAGCACATGCATGGGCGGAGATAGTTGCGGTGTTGTTAGGGGTGATAGGACGTTTAAGGTAATAGTAAGAATAGTGTTATTTTATGAGTATAGAATACACGATTATGTTTGAAGGTAACACAAATACGCGAGAAGAAATAAATAATATATTGCCAAAAACTAACTATGTTTACTTTGCAAGGTGGGAACTATCCCATCAAGGTGGGAACTTATCAAAGTCACCATAGGAAAATAGGAAAAAATCCTTAGTTCCGATAGGTCCAGAGAGAGAACTTATAATCGGATCAATATTGAGAACATGTGAGAACATAATTACTACAATTTATAAGAAAAAAAAATAAGCACACATTATTAATATAATTTTAAGTGTTCTCATCAAGTCACTGAAAGTGCAGTGAAAGAAGTGTGATATTATTGTTGGCGTGAAAACCATATTATACAACTAAGATTGATATAAGTACATTATGAGCTGATTTAGGTCAACTTAATGGGTACTTCGTTTAGTAAAATCAATTAGTTCCAACACATTGTGTACAATGAGTAGAAAGTGTTAAACATAAATTTTTAATTCTTTCAATTTTAAACGTAGAAAGGTTAAAATACTTCATAATTTTAACAATGTATAAAAAAATAAACGTGGAAATAGCGTAGGAAGAAAATTACGTGATGTATAAATCAGATCAGAGAACATAGTGCTAAAATCTCACTCTTTTTTAAGACATATGTGGATAAACTGATGTTTATAAATAATTTAAAATGTTATTATTTTCAATGGATTCGGTGGTTCTACTTGCCAATTGAGATACGGAATAATGTAAGTATTTTTGGGGTATCGAAACCGCTTTATTCTAAAATAGCAAATATTTTGGGAAGAATTCGTGCCAAGTTTATTTTTTTGTTCTTTCTGGAAACTTAATTTACTTAGATTCGAAATAATTGGATACTAATTGATTAATATATAAATGAGAATAATTTTGGGTAGAATATTGCAATATTTATCAACGAGAAACCAACGATTTCTGATTCAATGCTCTTACGATTGTTTTCTTCTCTGTAGAAGGGGTGGATTCCTTCAAACACTCCTTGAGATGAAAAAGTGATCAATAATATTTATGGGAGATTGTATTCAGTTTTCTCATACCAATTCTTTTGTGTATTCTTCCTCTGGCCTATAACATGAAGTTTACCTAATAGTCATTGTTACTTTTAATTTACGTATAGTTGTTAATTCAAGGTTCAGTTGCAAGCGTTTTAGGAATATATATGTATAATGTCGTAAATTAATTGTTAATGCCATTAGAGTATAGAGTTATTAGTGTTTAAAGTATTGCCATCAATTGATTTACAGATATAAGATATCCGATGAAATGCAAATAAGACATTCCCCTCCATGAACTTGTATGGTTGTCCTTTTTCAAGAGTCTGATCGAGTATATTGACATTTTACTATTAGACTATGTCTCCTATTGTTTTATCCGTCTTAAATTGAATGAGACTTTAAAAGGTCAGGTAATAATGTATTGTTTCATAGTTGATGAGAGAAAAAAAAATTATCGTACCATACGAGTTTTATATATTATTATTTGTGGTTTAGAAATGTCCAAGAAAACTTCTAATTAAAATTAACTGACAAGTGTAAGCAGGTTTATTCTAAATACAAAGTTATGCTAATTCAATCCTTTTGCGTATTCTACTATAAGATAATCATGGTAGCTTCCCCTGATTGATAGATTTCTTCTCAACACAAATTGGTATTGCAGATTGCCTACTCTAAACGGGTCGCTTTATATGGGAGAAATTTTGTCAGTTTAACGCATTTTCATTTCGTAAAATGATTTGTAAATAATCAACGTGCATTTTGTACTTAAAGAGTTTTTTTAATATACTTACTAATCCGCAAACAAGTACTTCAGTAATATAATAATTAATAAAACAGGAATATATGTTTGCGGTGTGCAAAAGAGAAATATATTCTACTATCTTTCCTCTTTCCGTACGTTACTATACAATTATTTCTTTGATATAAAATGAAGGAAATTATGATAATTTTAATTGCCTGAAATTGTCCATTAGGATAGTATATTTTGGTAGATAATGAAACATGATCAAAAGGAATCATTAAACTTTATTATGTTTACTAAATGTTCTTCGAAAATTCTGTGCATCTCCAATCTTCATGTTTTGTCTCAGGAACCTTTTTTGTTCCTTCGAGTGTTCTTACGAGTGACAGTGTGAATAATGCGTATCAGTTTGCAGTTTCCTTGCACTTCATATTCACGGTGACTTGTTATCAAACTCTTCGAATTCCATCTCAGGCGATTGATCCACCAGGTCAGCCTAATAAGATGTGGTAATATATACTAAATTTTTGAAGCTGTGGAATGTACTAGTTACAGATAGAATGTGTAAATTACAAATACTTCTGGACCAATGTTATTCACCTATTATCAGTTCGAGGAGATCTCCCGAGACCGCATATGATACTGACTTTGAATTAAAATGTACGAGCTCGAACCGTCGTTATTGATTCTAAATATGCCCCTTTCATCACGCTGTCTTCACAGGAAGTCTGAATTCACTGTGAACTTTTTAACATTTAAAGATTGTTTATATTGATTTTACACCTTGATGTAAGTTTACGTTCGGTAGTTGTTGTGTTCGCTAAAAGAAAAACGTTGAGAGAACTCACAGACTCTCTTGTACTGTACATTTTGAGCACAACTTACGTAAGAAAATGTGGAGTAGTGATTATTTGAAATATGAGAGATCAAAGAAGACTAATTCAATACGAAAAATTGTATGATGTATTTCATAACCTCGCATATACGACTAACAAGATATTTTTAAGAACTAGAGATAGTAAATATTATGCCCGTCTTCCCGTGGTAAGTGACAAGAAAGAGTGAAGAACTTATGACGTACAGCATAAAGGAAACGAACGATGATGTAATAGAGAAAGGATCCAACAACTAAGACATGCGATTCCATAAAAACCTTGATATGACTGTTGTATACAAAGGTTATTTGCTTGAAGATGAGAGAAAATAAATAGAGCTTTCGTTTCATACATATTGTATGACTTCCAACAGGAGTGGAGTTAATCTGACATAACGAACGTGATTGCGATCAGTTGAGAATTAATCTGAGTCGCGTAAATAATATTTTTGGTGTACGTTGAATTGTACTTACTATTTATGTAAGGGTTCAGGCACTTATGGTATTAGTAAACATATTGATGTCCAACACTCTTTTTAGCTGGTGATCATGTTTTGTAGTTGGTGACCATGATCCTCCCGCGACCTAGGGAATCACAATCTCTAATTCACATTATAGCTTTGAAATGGCATGGGTGGACACCCAGTCATTGGGGTGGTGAGGTGATAACCCCTCAAATATTTTTTAAAGTGTACTATTTACATCTAATGACACTGAATGAAATAGTTTTCAAAACGAATCAATCAATCATAACGTGAGAGAACCCCTATTTTCCAAAAGGGGGTTTTCGCAATGGATGGATACTATCACACGATATTGTATTATGTATGTATAAATGATAAGCAGATGTTTGCTACTTACGTACAATAGTAATAGTATGACAACGTGAAATAAATTGAATTTCAAGCTGAAATTTCTAACATTCAAGCGGATTCTTTTTTTCGTTTTCTTTCCTTACATACTCGTATATCCATTCTAGCATCCTTGCAAAGCGCCTGGAAGCTCTCCGCTGTTTACGTCCATCTACCTGCTCCTGCATATTGCCTTCGTCCGCTCTTCAGCAGATCACCGGGACTCGCGAGCGGAGATACCCTCAGATCTCGCTTTTAATCTCCCTCCGTCAGCGACCCTCTTCATAACATTATTATTTTCCCTGCACCGGCTCTTGTGTCCACCACTCGGCCAGAGTATATGGGAATCTTATAATAGGCCCTCGCTCGCCTCTCCCTCCACCCTCGACCGACGCGGACACGCTAAGGGAGAAAAAAAGACACTCGAAATCTCATCTCTATTGCGGGACCAGCCTCTTTCCGGGTGATATTTTTACCCCCTATTTTCTTCTTTATATCGGGCCCCGGGGACGACGGCGCCACCTCAGGTCGTCGTCTTCTCGCTCAGCGCCCCGCCATCCCTCCCCCACACCACCAATTCTCCGTCGGCGCCACCCTCCGTCCCGAACGGTACACAAAGGAAACCAATAACCGGGCTGAGAGATGGTCTCTCTCCGCCGGACTCGGCCGCCTCCAATATATTCTCCGACGTCGTAAGAAAGGGATGGGGGAAGGATTTGAGGAGGAAGGGGAGGGAGAGGAGAAGCAGACGGCGACGACGTGTCCTTCGTCGATGCCTTGGGGCGATGACGGCTGGTTGAGAGCGGGGGAATGGGTGTGGAAGGATCAACGGAGATTAAGGTTAGGAAAGGAAGGTGCAATCGATGGAAGAAGGTGACGTCACGTTCCAGGATGACTACACGACAATGGTATGAATAACTCAAGTGGATGTTAGTATAGAAATGTATGATCAAAATGTAAAGAGATTGGACAAAAGAAAAATAAAGGGTCGATGCATAAAGTTATTTAGCGATAATACGTGTAGAAATGTTAAACTATTGAGTCTAAAACAACAGATATATTTGTTTTATACAAATCCGTTTCCGATATTAACTACTACACACATGAAATGCGAGTGGGAAGCTTAATCAGCGAAGACCTACTCGTTGAAGAAACTTGATGAAACGTAGTCAGGAGAAAATCCCTTCTGAGCACTTCAGCAAATAAAAAATAATTTTCACTCCAAGACACTAAGAAGAAGAATATAAATAATAAGAAAAGGTAAATAATTTAAGATAAGGTGCATGTTAAATAGACGTGTAAATTTTTCACATACGAACATTCTTGATTCCATTGAATTTCAAGTACTTCTGCTTGAATATGAAATAATTATTTATATCTTATTAAATTATTTATATCAGTTAAATACATGAGTATGATGCATTTAATAATAACTATTAACATATTTTACAAGGACAGTCATTTTAAAGAAAATCTAATCGTTCTTGGTACTCTTAAAACATGATGGATTAAATGCATGGATTCATTTTCATTACATTTCCAGATTTAAAAATTACACTGTTTAAAATTTTTATACAAATTAAATTTTATTTATTAGATATGCTTCTTGATAGGTCAAAACTGTGTATTAATCGTATGAAATAAAATTTATCGCATAAGCTGAAAATAATTTTGATACCATGACTTATGTGAACATCTTTATTTATTAGAAATTCAAGTAAGACAAAGCTATCGTGTGATGTGCGGAATAAAACTGTGCTTGAAGGTATAGTAACTATTATTATAACATGGAATTATTATTATTAAGAATTTATAATGAGAAAATGCTGTACTACAAAAGGGAAAAAAGGAAGATAATGAGAAAATGAAGTATTGTTGGCAGATACGTTGAGAAAAATCAGAAACACGAAGAAATGTATTCAAATTTACAAACAAGGTTAACTATGCACTAAAAATAAATTTTCTATCCTCTTACAGAAAGTGTACGGGTATTAACTTGAAATTTCAATTCTTACCTTAAAAATGACAATAGCGGACAATGATTTATGTTTTTAGGGTGAAGATAATTGAGATATTTACCATGTTGTATAGGAATGGAAAATATATGGACTCGAGAAAGGGAAATAGATTCGACAGCATCGGGATATGGGTATTACAAATAGGACAAAATTAATGAGAACAGAGATTCTGTACAAATCGTTAGTGGAATACTTATGTCAAATATGCTCGGTACGAGACGTAACTAAGAGTTAGACAAATAAAGAAGAAACTTGTTTAGAAGTAAATACGTACAGAAACGATTAAAGGAAATATAAATTAAAGGAATATAAAGAAGGAAGCAAAATGGAAGACGAGTGCTAAACAAAACTATGAGCCAGGTAATGACTGTTGGGTAGGGGGTTGCGTAATGAGAATCCCTGCAAAAGTGAATAAAAACTTATTATTAGTGTTTAGAGAACGGAGTGAAAGTGAGAGATTCTCCAGTGACGTAAGCTTCGAAGCAGAAGAGAAGCGGTGATGGCAGTGGATCTTTCCCCGAAGACGACCTCCTCGTTCGGTGGCCACGGCGGCGAACTCGCAAAATGCGACGTGCCCCTTGAATGGGAGCGACGAGAGAGCGTCTAGATTGCATCCCTCGGACGCCTCCACCGCGTCCCACCCCCGCTCTTCCCGTCCACCCGTGCCTCCCCTGTGCTCGAGCGCCCGTGCGCGCGCGCGCCTAACTGGATGGGATTAAGCCCGAAATTGACCCAATAGAATGGGGAATCTCCACTGCTCCGCCTCCTTTTTCCTCTCTCTTTCGCATCTTTCTTCACTTTGGAGGACGAGGGAGTTGGAAGCTATCTTTCGTTCGTCTTCTTTCAGAGCGCTTTTTCAAGAACGCAGAGCTGTCGACTCTGAATTCTCTCCTTGCTTTAGCAGAGTCCCGGAACTGTTGTATCTTCGTGGTTTCTCCTAACACATACTATTTCCTCATTATTTTCTATAGTTTTTGTATGTCAACTTCATTCACACTCTGTTTTGGGATTGGATCTTTTTCTACATAAACACGGTAGAGAACCCAAAGATTACCAAGTCTTTTGCTGAATCTATCTCTGTCAAGAGTTGGATTATTCAACACAAATTACTTTAATTAACACATCAAACATATTTCCCAATTCTACCATTTATGTACATTATATAATCCAGATAATTAAATAAAGTATCAATCACTACAGTTTTTGGACGAACAATGTATTCTTGCTACGTTAATATTTATATTACAATTTGTTTACCACTGACGACACATCAAATTACGAATCGAAATGTTATAAAATCACGATTAAAATACATTTTTCGTCCAAAAAACTTCGAAATAATATAACACTTAATTATATTTTCTAAAGAATTTCCAATCATTACGATCATTCTATTCTGAAAATGATTTCATCTACATTAATGAGTCATGATGCAATGTCTTTTCACATCATGGTTGCGTTGTGGGTTCCAATTTCACAGTCGGAAGTTACTGAGGAAGATATCAAATATTAACGGATTGAAATGAAGTTATAAACGGAAACATCATTTAGGGTAGAAATGTGAAATAATATCAAAGACTAACAAGATACAGTGAGGCAAGTGAACGATTGGGTGAAAACGGCCCAGGAAACAGTACTTCTGTTGTACATAGGAACATATTCTGTTTTCATAGTAAAATATTTATTTGTATTCTTTTTTCATAGAAACGAAGAAATAAGTTATGTTTCGAGATAAACAATTTATTAAAGAGAATGGAATATTCTTAATGACCAATTAATATTTAAACTATTAATAAATAATTTTCCCTTTCACAAGCAATTCAATTATTTAGAAAGAAATTGTTGTAAGACATTTCATACCCATTCATTGTGACAAATTTATCGTAGTTGAGGATACCAGATATCATTTACCTGTCCTTCATAAAGGTATTACATGACTGTACATAGCTCTATGTAGAAAATTTTTCTTTTTTATATTTACATACAAAATGAGACGATTGATGAATACTTGTATATTTTTACATTAATTCAACTTTAACTTTTTCACTTTCCATCTTTATTCATACAGCTTAAAACATCATTCATTTTCAAATTTTCATATTTCTGAATCATGAAATTGTGATAGCATGTGTACTATACTAAAATTTGTAAGACTGGTATGAACTTTTGTATGTAACTGTAGACATTGATAGAATAGAAAACCAACTGAAAGCTTTGTTTTGTTTCTTCTACGACAGACAGAAAGAAAATTCAATCATATCTTGAAAATCCTTATGTTCTTAATTTTTGTTACGATTTAAAAAATGAAGATCTTAATTTATTTTAAAACGAAGACATCATTCTGTCAATTTATTGGTGTTGAAGTGACATTTAAAATGAAGTATTAAAAGAATTTTGCATTTCACCGTCTAATTGAACTAAAGAAACGGTTCATTATAAATCACACATTTCACATTGATGAATTTAAAAGTGAGAAGAAAACGTTAGATATAGTGCTGGTAAGTACGTGTAATCAATTATATATTATTCCTCAAAAGTGACGTCTTGAAATGACTATTTTGCGTACTTCGTAAACTGTCGAAGTACGAAACGACATTAAGAAATACGGTATCATTTGAAGCTTATGATAACGTATTAGTGGCATGATACGTTATCATGCCATTGCTGAAGTACTTTTAAAATAACTTAGAACAATTTTAAAAACTATTTTCTTGCATGATTGTTGTATCTTATGATTCATATTAATTTAGTTTTATGTGTACTCAACATTGGCACGGTTGTGTACATTAATTCTGTAACCCCATCCTGGCCCGAGTTTTGCTCCGGTTTTCCTTCGGGTAGAGGCGTATTTATTATACAGGTTCTCTAGGCTTTGTCTAGGGGCATGTTTATTGTAACAATAAATCGTGAATTTAGTGTTTTTTTCAACTCTTATGATTTTTTAACACTATACTCAGAATAATCTATAGTTCGATAATAATTTGTACATGTAAAATAAGTTTTTTGTGTTAAATTACAAACATATTGACATTCTATTAGTATTATAACTTGTAGCTAACTTTTTATCTTATCTAGGAATTTATGCTTAAATTTTTTAATCCGCCTCTGCCTTGGGGCCCTTGATCGGAATTGATGGGATGGTCCCTCGCCTGCTTCCGGGGAGTAAATTAGTTTATTGTCCACCACGTGGTCATAGGCAGTTTGTACTGCTTTTTTGACAATAAATTTATTTATTTATTTATGAAAACACTCGTTTTAATGCGTATTCGTATACGAATAACAGGCCTGTAATGTGTATAAATATAATAATCATATAATGTAATATTAATGTGTATATAGGTGTATTAGTGTGCAAGTGTAATAAGTGAATTAGTGTGATATCTGAGAAATCTTCCCGTGGTCACGTGACTGTCCGTTGTTAAGGTTTGTAATCTCGTCTTAAATACCAATTGGCGATGAATTACGATAAGTATTATACAAACATCTTTTTATGGTTGTACATCCTGCATTTATAGTTTTACTGGCACCGAAGCTTAAAAATTATGTATTTATATATTTTCCTAAAAATGACCTCATAAAATATGTACACAAAGCCAAGAAGAATTTAAATGACGGCTTCCTGCACATTTTAACTCTGATTTGAAAGAAAAGTTGTAAAAATCAGAAATTTCCTAAGAGAAATACTGTTGTTAGTTTACAGTCGTTGCTTCTTACTTACTAAACTCGGCAATTAAACCTTGAATCTCACGTGTCTTTTTCTTACTTTACTCTCGTAGTAAGATATCAGCGGTGCATGCATTCTTATAGAGCCGGTCATTTCCTTCAGCTGTCGAGGCCGGCTGTCGCCTCTGATCGCCCGGTCGCTTCTTGTCCTCTCCTCTCCGCTCGCTCCAGCGATAATTCGCGCGTCGCTGAGCGCCCTCTCTCTCCCTCCCTCCCTCCTGCCCCTATATACGACCCCCTCTTTAACTCCTGTGTCCCTTCTCCAAAGGATGGACGCCGGCGAAGGGTGAGAGACGAGAGCGTAGGAAGTAGGCGGGTGGAGGCATTGTCCGAGCGTTGCTATGGCGCCCAGGATGACAGCGGGGTGAAGCGGAGGTCATTATTAATGGGCGATCGGACAGACGGTTCGACGGCCGTGGCGGATGTGGAGGTGGCGGTTGTGGTAGCTCCAACGATTGTTGCCTTGATAAAGGAATCCGCGTAATAAAGTTATACTTAAAAAATATTAGTTTTAACACGCCGTGAGTATATGATTGCAAATTAAAAAAAAAACTATTGATAGATTTTTTTGGTGGGGATTTAAGAGCTCGTCAATAGCAAGGTCATTAGAGCCCATAACTATTGATAGAGGAAACATTACATAATAGATCTGAAATTACAGACAAGGGAGGAAAACAAGTACGTCAACAACTATTTGGAAGGGGAGGTGTAAAATTCTATATTTTATAGATTTAAGTTCGTAAAAGAAGGAAGATGATACGTATAAACACAAAATAACTCTGTATTTTGTAATACATTGGTTACTGAAATTTTTCTCATTAACACCTCAAAGGATGCAAAAAACCATTTGATGGAGATTGTTATTAGTACAAACCGTTGCGTTATTAGTACAAACATTTTTCATTAGGAATGAATATGAATTGGTGAGATTTATTTAATGGATGTGAATGTTGTTAGATATTTTATCGTAGTCATTTCATCCATTTTACTGCGTCCAAAAAACAAAAGTGAAATTGAAACACAATTGTATTCCCATTGGTAGCGAAGAGTTTGCTACTTTCCATTAGATGTGGTGATTCACAGATCTGTCTACTTGCAACCCCCACTTTGTTATAAAATGAAATAAACTATTCTATAGTTTTATGCTAATTGTGTGCTAATTTTGTGCTCATTCGGAAACCAGGAAAAAAAAAGAAAAACAAAAGTGGGGGTGCTGGTGGAAAGTTCACCTAGCATCCCCCCCCCCCCCCGCTTCAGCAAAATTAGAAATATGACAATAACAATTACATTATAATTTTGAACTAATTATGTGCTCAATGTTTGCACACAAAAATTAAATATGTGCTTGTTCGGAAAGTACAAAAATATCGATTACATCGAAAAGAGAATTATTAGCGCACACAATGAGCACATAATTAGTTCAAAATTATAATGTAATTGTTATTGTCATATTTCTAATTTTGCTGAAGCGGGGGGGGGATGCTAGGTGAACTTTCCACCAGCACCCCCACTTTTGTTTTTCTTTTTTTTTCCTGGTTTCCGAATGAGCACAAAATTATTCATTAGCGGACGAAATTAGCACACAATTAGCATAAAACTATAGAATAGTTTATTTCATTTTATAACAAAGTGGGGGTTCCAAGTAGACAGATCTGTGAATCCAAGAATATGCATCGGATTATTTGAAAGATATCGATGAAATAATTTTTGTTGGCATTAGAATTTATGCAGTTGGACCTCATTCCATTATCTATTGTGACATAATTTTTCTAGGAATAGAAAAATAAGATATCATAGATACTTTACTGGTAATAATACACGAAAAGACTAGTAAAAACTATTTGGGGTGATACTCATGAAACTTTTATAATTTATCGTATAGCAAATCGGAGAGAACCAAAGGTGACCTCTCAGACTGTTTCACCATGAAAGCTATTCCTGGAGGAGGTGACGTAGACCATTGCAGACGTGTTAGCTTTATGGAAATCCAGTTTCGTCTAATGCCACTCTGAGGTTAAGCCTCCTCCAAAGGGAGAGGCCAGTCACGCAGCAGTGGATATAGCCCTAATCCGCGCTGCGATGCACATTAAGAGGAACTACGTGGAGACGGGGAATGCGTAGAGATAACGCTGATTGGAGGACGATACTTGTCACTGGGATACGGACGCCATTCAGGGCGTTCTTCGGGGATATGGATCACATGGAGTGCAAAGGGATGAACCAAGTGATGGTATTCAATGAAAATATACCCAATATGTAATTTTCGTTGCTTCTTTATGTTGCTTCATAAATTAATGCATCATCTTCTATATCTTATAAATTAACCTATCATCTTCAATATTTAATAATTCTTCCCTGTTATTAAGCATGTTGTCAGTTTTAAGACAACGTTTCGTTGGTATTTGTAGCCAACTTCTTGAAGAGATATAGTAACTCGGAAGACTTAATAACTCGGTAGAAGTTTCAAATAAGAATGTTCGTATCTTCTTACTCTCTAATTTCCGTAGCTAAAGTATTGTAGGTAATATCTAAAGAAAATCAAGTGCAAGATTACAGATGTATCCGTTGTAAGGTTCTCAGCATGAAGTCCGTTCGTATAAATATAATTTTTATTTGTAAAGTTAGTTTTAATACTACATAGAGACTTTAAAAAGTTTAGGAGAGAGTATGTGCAAAGTTTTGCACCACTAGTTTAAATTTGGTGAAGTAAAGGCAACGAGGTTTGCCATTACAATTAATCTTATGCTTCCGGTCGGAGATTTGATTTATTGGGGAATTCGAGGTATCGAATCGACGTTTTTCTAGATGAAGAGAGAGAAACCCCAGCTGCAATCGCATGCACTTCTGCCGATTGGAGTAACAAACTCCCTTCACGCGTTCTGCGGTGTTGGAGGGAATAAGGTAAACCATGAGTGTTTCGTAAAATAACCTTATATTTTAGGGAACTGTAACTTAATAAAATTAACATGTCATTAAAAATAAACCTTATACTTTTTATTCTTGTGACAGACTACTGACAACGGTGGCCTAGAGTTAGCGTCTTTGTTTTTACCATAGCGCTGAGCAGTAGGGAGTGAGTTCAAACTTTGCATGGTGAGGAATTCCACTAAGATGTCCCTCACCTCGCCCAGAAAAATGTCGGTTTGGTACTTGATGTTTCTCGGCAACGGAACATCTCCGCTCCCCAATTTCCTCACGCAAGTGAAAGTTCGTGGAAGAGAAAGCCTCATTACTTAAACCTCAAAATAAGAAATTAAAGAAATAAAATGAGAATATTTCATATATGCATTATTTTCATCTATAAATTTGTTAATCGAAAGTTATGTCGCAAAATCTATCCCGTTCCAAGTTTTATAACTCACCTTAATTTACATACGAAGTTCAGTGTGAAGAAGAAAGGTGAAACGAACGAAAAAGCAAAACTCTTGGAAAACAAATTTGTGTTATGTTCTGGGAAGGAATTAATACCCAAGGTGCGTGAAGTAATTACATGCAAGGAGAATGAAAATAAGAATGAGGAGAACATTATTGAAAGCGTTGTTTGGTGTGTTTGAAGAATTTATAATAAAACTATTTATGAAAATAATATATTGAGAAAACTGACGAGTATAAAAATGTTTTACGAGATAACATCTGTCGTTCAAGAGGTCGGAGTACATAAAGAATGACAGAATTTTCATATTCAGCTCAAAACTTTTCCTGAGGAAGAAATTCTGTAAAAATTAATAAAATTGAAACTACTCTTTCTAAAGCCGCTGAAAATTGTGTGTAAATAATTATGTTTTATTTTACAAAGTGTATTTACAATATTCATAATTATTATTTTTAGTTAACACAAATATTCCTTTCCTGTGAGATGTGCTGTATTAATATATTGTATAAGAACTAATAATTTGGAATTTTGGATGCTTATGAAAAACAAATCTGAAACAAACGCTTCTTGACAACATGGGTACACTTAAATTATGAGTAGTACACTAACACAATAAAATTTTCAAATATTATTTTGCGATGTGATGCTGTTGGAGTTCAATTAAGATGCAATTCACACGTATCACGTACGAAAAAATAAATCTGTCTGACTCAATATTCCCAATCAGAACGCATTTCCAGCCCTGCCGTTATTGGAAGCTCTAACAACCATCTGGAGTGCACGAGTCGCATGCCGATCACAGGACGCGAGGCACGCGATTACCTCACCCTCACCCTCACATTGCACTGTTGAGTCTAGGGCCTTCGAATTCCTAGGGTATCACATTTCTGTGCTCCATTCCGCTACCAGAGACTCTGTTCTATTCATGGATTTTACTCCTCATTTAACGTTACTACATTTTATCTATTTATTTTTACCTAGAAAGTGGCTAAGAATCACCTAGTCCGCAACACTGTAATTAAAAAGTTCCCTTCTATTATTATATCTCCCCAGATATAACTTCTTATTAACCTGTCTTCTGTCTTTATAGTTTGCTTGGTGGTATTCCGTTCCTGACGAACGTTCTCGTGTACTTCCAATCTTCACATACAGAGTTTCCCACGTTTACTGTTTGATTTTAAATAACTCAAAAATAATAAAGTTATTTTTTATAGTCACTAAGATGTTTAAAACATTATTGATTATGCAAATATGTCTTCCGTGTACCTACACGCGGAGAAGATAGGTGAAAAGGGTGACGACCCGGGAATGGAACTCGGGACTCCTTCATTGATCGCAGGGGTGTTAACCACTACACCACCCCTTTCGCCATCCACAACAGTTCGCCACAGGTCTGGGTCAAAATACAAACTTCCTTAAATTCTGGATAAAATTATTGTCTTTCGGATTTTCCGTGGTTTCGTTGAGGAGGAATAATTATTTCCTGGATGTAAAGTCGTCATCCGTTATCTCTGACATATTTACTGATCCTTATCTGCCAGAACAACGAAAACGTCAATCTCATTGTTTTCATCTTTTCTTTCTTTCATTAACAGATTCTATCACTGCCCAGTAAAGTTTCTTTCAGATCAGATTTTTTTGTGAGAAAGGAAAGAAATTTTATATTTGCTATACACATGAAGTTGATCTACTTACCAAGCATCGATCTTTTGATTCTAAATAACGATGATAACTTAAAAAGTGTGGAATAAACGAGATAAGTGAGAAATAATATTTTGTGTACGTAAATGGCCAAACAAAATATTGTTTAAATAATCACTTGTGACAGCAGTATTAACAAAACATCTGATATACCCAGTATTAAGGATCAAAAATTGCTTTTCATACTTTTAGAAAACATTATGCTCCTCATCTTACTGCGAATACTAGTTACAAAGAAATAAGATCTTTCTGCCGATGCGTAATTAAGAAGAGGAAAATATCTATTAATTTTATATTCGTGTTGGAAAAACGGTGTTTGGAAGGATGTTTAACGTAAGATAAAAATAGATTATTCGGAGTTTTGTGCAGAGAAGTGCCTGAAAGAAATTTTACTTCATGTAACATCTTTCTATTTGTAAGTATATTTTGAAAAAAAATTACAACAGTTTCTTTTTGACTTCAGTCGAACGAGAGTAATCTTTCTTGTTTCTTAAATTCATTTTCGCATCCAGTGTTTTGCTGTCAATAATTTTAGAAGGTTTTAATGTGTAACTGTCGAACTCTTTATAAAATTCATATTTGCTCATTCTTCCTTAAGTATGCTGTTGAATATTGTATATTAACTAGCATTGTTCAACTTGTCTGTCCAAAAGTATGAAAATACACTTTTTACAATTTTCATACCAATTAGATTGTTTTTAACATTGCTAACATTGAATTATTCAACAAAATATTTTTTTTATTTTCCACATATTTCTTGAATCTCCGATACAGCAATTTCGACATGAGAAATTGAAAAATTTGAGAGTGAATAAAACATAGGATACTAGTAGTAGAAATGAAATGTTGTTGCGAATTCTTAGATAATGATTGCGATATGATTTCCTTTAGTATGTAATTTTCTCCTTAATTTCACTTTTAATTCCTCTTATTCTCACGTTCACGAACGGGAGACTATCACTTGCCGTTGTTCGTAGTCTCTGAGAGCTCTATTCCGCTTCACAATGCTGTACCTCGTTGCATAGAGATAAGAGCGCGGATCACGTACGGTCGCATGAATAACAGCATTACGGGCGCAATAACGTCGTTAAGTTTCGGGTTCATTAGAGTTGGCAGCCGCTTGCGGAACACCCACCCCGTTGCCTGCTTCCTACTCCGTTTGTGCTACATCGCTGNAAAAAATATTTAAATAGCTAACCAATATGTCCCACAATCTCATTAATGCGCACACAAAATATTTTCAACACGGTGACCAACATACATCAGGTCCCTGTTCGGGCGCCAATAATATCTAACGTACCCTTCTGTGGGATAAAGAAATACAAAAATTATGTTGTAAATTAATTATTGGGTACAAGTTCAGATAGTTATAATTAAATAAAATAAGTTCGGACTTCAGATGTGAATGAACAACGTATATTCTGATAGATACACAATTTACA
>NNCF01127410.1:326794-404293 GCA_002313205.1 Laupala kohalensis | reverse complement strand
TATATATATATATATAATGAGAAATTGGAGGAAAAGAACATTTGTGAGTGATTTTTCTATGTGTGTCTTATTAACTTTAAGCAAATCCATGGGATAGAAAGATTTAGGAAACCTAAAGGAATCAGTCATGTTCAAGAGATAGACATCTATTTATTTTTAAGATCACTATGTTACCTCATTAGTAGAATTGTGCTCAGTGTGAACACAATTCAGTATGCGACGTTCTTTTAAAAATTTCCTTCATGTGTAGGTTATCGTTCCGCGGAATTAGAAGAATGAAGATACTTACACCTTTTATAAATATTTTCATGTGACTCGAATCCACTGGTTATACTGGTTCCATATCGAGTATTGGTCAGGTCCACCGTACATGAAAGAAGAAGGTTGTCTTAACTGTACCCATTGGTACTGCAGAAGGAAATTGTCTGAATCTTTCTGATTATTCATCAAGATATCTTTATTGGGAGATTTCATTTCTTCACTTATAAATAAAAACATTTGTTTCTCAGTCGTTTTACAATCCTATAAAGAACGAAAAAGTTCACTTCTGCGACTACAACAAATTATGTTATATTAGCTGTTATATCATACTTTTTCCAGTTGAAAGTTTCAATAATTGCAACTTTTCTGATAAACATAAGAAGTTATTATTAGTGAAATAATTTGTATGTAACTTAAGGAACATATCTGACAGTGTAACAAAAACGTAATGATTTTTTAATACGAAACTTATTTTCATGAATTTCTAATTAAAAAGTGGTGTGATTTTGATAACATGACATGAAGAATTGGTATTGTTTGTAATATTTCGTTGAGTATTCAAGCATGTTAGACATGTATTAAACTTTATCTGCATACAGAGAAATCACCTTAAAATGCTTTTAATTCTGAAAATAAGCTGTAAAATTCCATTTATGTAATTTTCATGGAAGTAACTTTCTATATTAATGATTTTAAGTGTGCTCCCGTTTATGTTTGATAGATGAAAAATTATTTTGGAAATTAAAATAGGACTTGTTTCTCAAATTCAAAAGTGAACTTTCGAATCAATGGTTTAACACGAAACGCGTTTGAAAAGTAAGGACAGGTCAGTTATGAATAGTGATTGGTAACACTAATTTCCGGATGGCCATAATGTTCAACTGACCTTTTAGGCATGTAACTACCCTATTGCCGTGTATTGATTGTTGTTTGTCTTTGCATGACAGTGAGTTATAATGACTGTGGTAATATGAAATCCCACCAGATGTGCAGTCTGTCAGTGATTAGATTTTAAAACGTTAGAGGTCATAATGCTTGAAAATTCATCCTCAATTGTGTGAAACACATGGGTCTACTTTCAAGGGAAGGGAAAGTGGGGCTATGGTGTCATGAATTTAGAGAAGAATTTGTGAATTCACTCGCTCAATCAATTCATCAGTCCGGATTATAAGTCTGCCACTCCACCGCTTCTCGTGAAAATTTGACAAGATTTTTCTAAATGAAGGGCCACAAATGAAATGAAAGAGAATTTGTGTATCCCCATCCTTGCCCGGGTTTTTCTCGTTTTCCTTCGGCAGTGGCGGGTTTTCCTTGGGCCGGGATGTCATTAAGACCTTTGTTTTATCAATCCCGAATTTTTTCTGCACAAATATCTACAATTTACTTTGGAATAATCAATGGATAATAGCACGTATTTGTTAAATAATTTCTTTTATAAATATTAAATCTGCCACTGCCCATGGGTCTTGGAGCGGAATGAATTGGATGGTCCCTTTCTTGTTTCCGGAGAGTAACTTACTTTATTGCCCCCCACGTGGTCATATGCAGTTTGTAACTACTTTATTGACAAGAAAAATATTTTTTTACATAAAAATAAACGTTTTGTATTAATTGTATGAAGGGCAACTTCCAAATTTTAAAGGTGAGCGACATTTATTTTTCTTATTGATACAATAATCTCAGACCAATCCTAATTTTTCTTCTTCAGGAGAAACCAACCTTTTTCGAACTTCCTTTATTGCCCTTGTCAAACATCCACCCTGTTTCTTAAGAACTAGGACAAGATTTAAGAACCACAGGTAAAGATAGACTGTCTAATGAAATGTTGGGAATTGGACTTCTGCATGTTTAACATTCGTTATAAATACGCACCTTCTCTTCGCCTTGCCGTAGCAGTAGTCATTCGCCATGTTACACCTAGAAACGTTTTAGTCACCAGATGAAGTCTCACTCATGAGACTGAACGTCATTTTTTTGTGTGTGTTGTACATTGCGTACAGTTTTAAGTTTTTTAAAAGTGATTTAATGCTTGAAGTGTCGCTTGTACGTACTACATACAATAAGTGAAGATGAATTAAATATTCTAGAAATATGGCTTTTATGTACTAGCAACATTATTCTGTTAATTTATTTTCATTTCTTTTATAAAGGATCTGATTTAATTTGAAAGAAATTAGGAAAAAATACAATTTCACTTCTACAATTATATATAATTTTTAGTTTTCTCAGTTCTTATAAAATTGGGACTATGAATATCTTTATCACATTTTGATACATGTTCTTGTAGTACGTGCTGAAATACTATATATTTTTATCTATTAACTCTTCGTTCATGTTAGCTGACAGTTTCATTTTATAAATACCCATACGAATTTGGTAAACTTAAATACTAAATTATACAAAGTTTTGACTCTAATTTAGATCTTCTTTTCGTGATAAATATTGTAGTAATACTGGTAAAGGACAATATTAATCGATAACTTGAACGATAATTAGTTCTGTGCTTTTTAAACGGATGCGTTGAAATTTCCTGCGTAACCAAGAGTGGCTCCATTTAACCAATTTTAGAGAACTAAAATGTCCTATACATTCATCACAATATGGACTATTTAGCTTTTCTGGGATTATTCGTTAGAAATTAAATTCTGTATTCGTTCCTCAATCCATGCAGGGTAAATGCCGGAGTGATACTTAAAAATGGTGAGTAGAACACACATTTCTTTGTTTCATCTTCCGCTTTTGGATATTTGTCCGGTCTCAAAGCTTGAAAAATTAGTTAGGAGCAGAGATCGAGCTAAATGATTATCTAGGATATTAGCGCATAAACATTTTACACACATGCAAACACCAAGGTCTCTATGGTCAATGGATAAATTAACTCGCGTAACGTTTGTATTCAAAGATTGTACATATCCTTTACAGTAATATGCAACCGGAGTTACCGATGCTTCATGCTTGTTGCATACTCAACGGGCGATCATTTTTGTGAGGTTCCAACCGATCCTGTCTTGAGGCGTGAATAAATAAAAACAAAATTTAGAATACATAATTAGAACACATAATTAATTTAAATCTATAACTTTAAAAATATAAATAAGTAAGACTTGCTTGTGATTAGTATCCCTTAATCCTAATAACATCCAATATTTTGGATTCTCTAGGAAACATTGATGACTTTACAGAAACCCAGATGCCCTTGTATCCGAACTTCACGAACAATTATTTCCTATTTAGTGTTTCAATTACCTCATGTCAAACATACATTACAAATTATTTTTAAAAAATGTATGGTTATTGAATATCTCCGTGTCAGGTATTCCACTTACTACAATTCGCTTCCAAGTACATTCTCGTGTGCGAAGGTTGTATCATCTATTGTTAAGTGAAAATTGTGAAGAACCTAGAATTGAATCGGGGATCTCTTACTCAGTCTTCTCCTGCACGATCCATTGGGAAACGGTTGGAGTAACCTAAGGTTAATGTTCTTGGATGCTCCGAGTGAGAGTAAAAAGAAAATACTCTCTATTGTTCCATCATACTGATCCATTATTTTATCAACAATAGTTTTATTCGCTGAATGACAAACGCATAGGTGTATTAAAAATATTTTAAGAAAAAAATAGCAAAGGTTTTTAAATGTAATTAATTAAATAATAGAAGACCTTCAACGGGTGAATACTATAAATTTCGTGATTAAAAGTAGATAACTTTTCAACTTTATTTTGAAGTCGTCAGGTAGTACAAATTATAACAAGAAACATAACAGAACAATTGAACATGATACAAACTTAAATAGACATACAAAATAAGTTTACAAACAAAATTAGAAACTATACAAATATATATTGTATTGTAAATATCATATAGCTTTCCAATGCCTGTGTATGGTAAATACAAACACCCTCGTGTCTTTTTTTATAAATATTAATTCTGATATGCCGTGTTTGAAATAATTAACTTCTTTGTTCAAAATGTAATGTGTTATCCTGATCTATCAAGTGATTATTATTAATACAATGTGAGGTTACTATACTTTGTCCACCTGATTTTAGATTTCTTTTGTGCTCCATGATTTAAGTTTGTTTGCTTTCCTGCTTTTCCTACATAGGTAGCATAAGAATCGTCGTATTTTATTTTGTATAATTAATTGTTAGTAATCATGATATTTTTAAAAATATTATATAATTGTAAACATTATTATAATCATATATTGTTATTTAAAAGATAAATAATATTTTAATTTATGAATCACTGAATTCTTTCCGTCTCCCATGAAAGATTGAGTTTGAATTTCAGCACTTTTTATTAAAATACATATCGATATACAAACTTCGACTCCGTCGAATATGATGCTTGATATGTTGAACCGATGCTCGCGTCCTCACCGTTTGCTGCATCCTCTTTTCTCTCCGCCAGTGTGGGAGGCAGGGAGGCAGGCTGCGCCTCTCTCTGTGCGTGGGTCGTGAACGCGTACCGAGTGGTGATGGTGGCGGCGGCGCGGAGGGGTGAAGGCGGGGCTGCGTTGACGTCGTCGCGGCCAATGCTCAGTGATCCGCGAGCGACGCTCCGCCTCCCTCTGCGACGCAGGCGGCGGACCTCCCCCCACCCCCATCCTCTTATTCGGACCACGCGGACCATCCTGTCACACGCTCTTCGTTTTGGAACACGGCACTCGTATTCGTTCCCGAGAGGGGTTTTTTATATTATTCAGAACATACTATAATGTCAACTATAACAAGTTAATTTTATAGTATTTATTATTTAAACATGATTATTAAATTGCATATATTTATTCCGTTTACCTACACGTGGAGAAAATATGTGATAACTTTCAGTCAGGTGAAAATGACGACGAGCCGGGTGTTGAAGCAGGGACTACTGCTTTGACCACAGGGGTGTTAACCACTACAACATCCGTTCGCCTTCCACACCTGTACACCATTTCCAACGACCTAAACATCGGATTATTGTTATTATTATTGTTGTTGTTGTTGTTATTGTTGTTCTTGGTCTTGTCTTGCAGCAAAATCTCAGTTTTGCCCTTTTGCTTTTCAGGGAAGTCCTTCCCACCAATCTTACTCTTAGTCTAAACTTTCACATGACCTGCCACAAACATACACATTTGTCAATGTAGTTTAAAAGTATTCCGTGCTTCTCTGTTTCAACCCCCTTGTCCGAATTTCGTGGTTCCTGTCTTATTTGTGTTAATATATTTTTGTACTTAATTTTTTGTTTCGATAACAGAGAGGTTAACTACTCAGTTTTTGTTTCAGCGTAAATTTGTGCAATTTAAAGCTGCTGAGAATTAAAAGTTAATCATGTTTCAAAACTCGAAAACTTATTTAGTGTAAGAAGAGAAACTAAACTAACACTACATCTCAACGAGGAGCGACAATTTCTCTCGTTCGATGGTTTGAAAAATAAGAACAAAAATATCCCATTGCAAGTGTTTTCATCATTGAAAGTTAATTCGAACATTTCTTAACCATCCGCATGTAAATGTTACTTGCGTAGTATCTTCTATTCCTCTAAAGCTTGAGTACTAATTCACAAATTGTCTCACTTCTAGCGCTGAATGCAAAAGCATTATCCAGTATTGAATGCCGCCGTGGGCTAAGGGGGCAATAGCCCCCCTCCTTTCCCCATTGACCTGAACTCTTAACAGATAGAATTGAAGTTGATAAATGGCACACATTTGTAAAAGTGTTACCAGATTAATAATTGTAATTAGTTAAAATTGTTATTGTAATTAATAATATAATTGTTATTGTTATTAATAAACAAGATTAATAAAATTAACAATATCAGATTAATAATATTAATAATACAAGATTAATAACATTAATAAATAATTTTTATTGTTATCAGTAATACCAGATTCTTAATTATTTATTTGACGCATTTTATGTAAAGGTAATATTTATAAAATTTGTGTTGTAAAACCATAATTTTTAAAGAAATATGCTCCCCAGTTAGCCCCTCCATCCTTGATTACGGTCTAGATCCAGAGCAATGGAGAGGCATAGTAAAGGAAACCACTGCCATTCGATATGGGCTATGAGGCTACGGAAGAAGATTTATTCGTCCAGGTATAATTCTTTACGATATATGTAATTAGACAATCTTTGTACTATTGAAATGTTATTGTCTCAAAATTCATGTGTGTATAACCGTATTATGTTACCACATTTATTTGATAACTTTCGCTCAAGTGAAAATGGCGACCAGCCGGGACTCGAACCCGAGTCCCTTGCTTTGATCGCAAAGGTGTTAACCGCTACACACCCTTGCGATCACATATGTTCTCCACGTGTAGCGTACACGGAAGAAATATGTACACCACATTTATTGTTTACGCTAGTTACCAATTTGATATTTTTCAATTCTTAATACTTTTCTTTCTTTCACCGTGTGTATGAATTACACCTACATTATGATTTAGTTGAGTTCCAGTTGCGTGTATTTCAGTGCAACTGCACCTCTGAGCATCCCGTTACCCATAATTCTCTCTCGGACAACTGTTTCTAATACTGAGTAGTTCGAGTGAGACGTTGACAGCAAACAAACATGGCATTTTAACGAGCTCTCCAAGGTAAACGGCAAGTAACAGCCTTTCGCCTCCAGAACCAGCGCTTTCCTCGTGCAAACAGTCGCGGTGTCTTCCAGCCGAGTAGACCCCGTCATCGCCGCGTGTCGCGCTGGAGGGGTCTCGTTAGGCTAATCCGGAGGCGTCTTGGCTACACAGACCTACCTGCGGCGCCAAGGAGTGGCTAATTGGCCATCGAGGTTGGAGTGGTTATACATTGATAAAACACGTTCGACGTTCTGGAAAACTTTTGATTCACAATTTTTGTACAAAGCTGATAATATTTTCTGGATTACAAGCAATGAAAAATTTTGTCATTCTGTTATTTGATGCATTTGTTGATGCAAAAGTCCTTTTCGGCCGCATGGCGGTCATCTTCAGTGCTGGGTCCTTTGGTAAGCGATGACTGAAAGCACCATTTTCCTCCAAATGTTTGAATTGTAAATTTTGGATCAATAAAAAAAGGTAAAATGTTTATTCCCAGAGTATATGGTAAAAGCCATTTACGAGAGAGCGTAGACAACATTATAAGTTTGTACACACGTTCCGTTTCGTATTCTCTTCTGCACATCTGTAAAACAGATACCTCTGAAACGACTTTCATAATGTATATTAAAATTATTCGCATCGAAATAAGCAATGTAACATTGTTCCATTGCGACAATATTTCTGTTTTTCTTACCTGAAATGTGAGTCATTTGGATCAATTAACAGATCAATAAAATGACTGCATTCATGGAACAGAGCATTTTCGTACAATGGACGTAAAACTTTGTTTCTTTTCGTTATCTAAGCAAAATTTACAAAAATTAGTGATGTATAGTTGTACACTTTGTGTCAAATGTTTCAGAAAAAGTGTCCTTAACCGATGACTCCGAAAATGAATTTTCTTATCTCTCAAAATCTTTATCATATCGATTATTTTATACAAAATACTGACTGTAGGGCATACATGTATTTTTACCACAGCGGGACCATTGTGTTAAAGAAAAATCAGATTCATAGTAGCAATTAAATCACTAATAGCACATTTATCACGATAAAAAGAAAGAAAAATCAAAGTTACGCATAACATGCCGTATCATTATTATGCCATCCTGAATTTTTGTAGTTTTATTACATTTTTGTTCGCTATTGTGTTTAGAAAAATGTCATGTTTGCCTTAAAGTATATATAAGCGTTTTGTAAGCTTTACATAACATTTATATTCATCTGTATAAACACATTTTAGGAGAAATTCATTCCCATAATATCATTGTACGGTATTATTCCGTTCATACTCACTATCAGAAATGTGGAATAACGATTGTTAATTTGTTTCTCATCTCAAGAGAATCTTATTGGGTTGCTACAATTCCTCGTTGTCCAAAGCGTGACATTGGATTTGCCTCCGTGAGCGGGCGACAAATAATCTTTTCTCTCATATGAATCAATAAATGAATGTGTATACGTGTGATCTCTACGACCCGCAAGCGTAGTTGTTACCTGCCTTGTGTCTAGGTTCCTTGTCGATTGATTTGTGGGTAAACTCTTGTAGAGCGTACTGCTGACAATCGTCACTCACAATTGTTTTGAGTGAATAAGTAACATACATTTAAATTCCCGTAACAGAAGTATATCAACACCATTAATTACTGTAGCCCAATCCCAACTATCGAATGGTAAATGAATATTTAAGAAAATAAAAATAAAGTAGATGAAACTGTGAAATTTTGGTTTAAATTCCTATTTCATGAGTTACAGTAATTTCTTAAGTGTGTAGAAAGTATTTGGATGGCTTTTTGATAGTATTCCTTAGTATTAAATGTAAATTGTTACGAATCATGTTTGTTACTGATTAATGGGGTAGAAATAGTTTTCTTCGTAATGCATCATAATTTAATTGTGTATTATAGTTATTATTAATTATAAATATTTTTTGAAAAAATGAGATTGGAGTACCAATAAAAGGTAAAAATGGGATTTTTGTGTATCTTAGAAAAAGTAGTGATAAATCCACATACTTCCGAGACCACTGTAAGCACAGGGGAGACGAACGGAAACAAAAGAGCGTAAAACAAGGAAATGACATGTGGTTAAGAGATGATCTCTCCAAAGTTGGAGCAGCAGATTCATTACATCCACCTCGTGCCTAACTAGCGACGCGGTGTTAAACATAGTTAGTGTGTGACGATAGAAGAGAGAGGTGTGAAGGCGTCGTATCTCTTCACTTGTGACGATGACTGTGAAAGAGGAGGATGAGCAAGTGGCGGGGAGAAGCGGTGACGTAGAGCTAACGAAATGCTATATACGATGACTCACTCATCACTACCCCGCTCCCCGGGTGCGGGTCGCTGCGGACGACGAGGTTGCCATACCACCCTCTCTTCCTCCACCCCGTCACCACTACTGCGACGGGTTTCAGGGAGCGGTGGAAATTTAATAAGGGCTGCTGAATTTCACACTGACTTGCTGGAGTCTCTCAACCAAGATAACGCGCGGAGCGGCTGGCATCAGCATACAGCCTCCCTGCCGTCGCTCGCCGTGGCTCTGTAGGCGGCAGCGGTGACGGCAGGGGCGCAGTCGTCGTCGTATGCAGTCGCGGTGACTCATACCTCGCCTTTTCCAGTTTGCGGGCTCACTTGTTCACTCAGCCCGTCACCGCTGTCTATGTCTCCACTCCCCCTTTACCTCGAGGCGGCGTTTGTCTCTTTTTTTCTCGTCTCTACCACCCCTCTGTCATCGCTGACGGCGTCGCCTAACCACCGCCGTGTGTTAGGAGGGAGACAGGGAGATGGTTTCACGTGAATAGCGGAGGAGCGTTGATTGCCTTGTAGCAATACCTTATCGGTAGCAGGTGAAATAGGGATTAGATATGATGCGGTTACTTTTAGTTATAAGTAAAACATTTATAAACTTCTCCCTGCTAATTTAAAATGTATTATTGTGTACATGTGGTTCAAATGAAAAAAGTAATAAAATTAATGTACAAAATATATTATTGGCAAAAATTTCTAACTATCATAATTAGACAACTTAAACTGATTCTAAATAAAAATACCAAATTTTGTATGCTGTATGAATCTTAGTTTCCCATTCTGTGAATTAAACATTACTTCATTTCATTTATAATGTTTGAAAAAATATCAAAACCCAGTAAGTACATGTGGGAACAACGCCGAGACTGACTTCCAATTCTTCGCACGATTCCGTAAAATTAGTGATTGGGGTTAAAGCAGCTGATCCTAAATGTTCTCGAATCTACTCTTCGTTCAGTCCGTGGATTTCTAAACGCCTGTTCAGACTTGTCTATGACTTGTATTTTTGATAAAATTATGTAATGATCTTTATCTGTGCACAACTGTAATATTGTTAATTCCATGTATAGAATGTGGGAGAAGAAATGGTCCGTGCAGTGTAGTAGACGTATACGACAACCAGATAATATTTATACCCCGAACTATTTTAAATCGGATACAACGATTGGTTCACTGCTATTCAGTGTTACAGGAATTGTGATTTTAAAATTCGATAACCGAAATCGAAAATACGTTTTTCCATCATGCGATAACTGTTCCTTTAATTATTTATGAAATTAAATGTAAAAATTCAATTAGGTATTATTTTTTACACATACTATTCAAATTGACAAGTCACAAATGATAGTATGTGTCTAATGATGGTTTAGAATCAGTCCTTTAGAATTTACATTTGATTGATAATGAATACTTTATTCTGATAATGCACATTTTTGATTGTTTATAGAAATTTTGAATATTTCTTAAATTATTTGTATTACTCTTTTAATTATTTGGAAGATTTACATGCATGTAATTTTGATTAAATATTCATCAACGTATGTATAAGATACAAAATATCATTGTATGTTGCATACGTAGACATGTATTGGTCATATCTCTCTCTGGAGATAGAGAAAATCCTGTGCGGCTTCAACCTATATAAATCTTAAATTAAGAAAGGAATTAAAATTTTAAATTGTGTTAGCAAGAAAGAATCCTTTAATAAAATTAACAAATAGAAATAACGAACCAAAAGTTATAAAGTCAAAACAACCTTTAGCATAGCATTAAAATACTGCTAGTATGCATGAAAAAGACAGAACCTTGCATTTTAGTAGTAATTATATGCATTAAAAAGCAAAATATCTGAACCTCGGAGAAATATTACATACGTAACTATTTCAGTAATTTGGTGTATTCGCATTATCAATTCTATCTATACCACTTCGTAGGTAACTATTCCGTAACCAAGTTCAGGAGATAATTCAAGATTTTAATAATTTGTATTCTTGTTCAGTCAGCATTACATCTAGTAAAGATCATTCAAGCATTGTAGATATTGCAAATTTAGTCATAGACATCCCAGCAATGTGAATAATCAAGTTATTTATTGGAATCCAAATCATGTATTTCTAGTATTAAACAAGTCTATATTGCTCCTACTTTTGAATGAGACCCTGTGAGATCGCTTTTTCATACAAAGGAGTTTCTGTGAATTACATCAAAGTCGTTGTAGTCGTTCTTGAGAAAACATAATCTCAATTCTTCCTTGCATCACAGTAATGCATTTAATAACATTAGGTCAAACCCTCGCGATTTCGATATAATTGAATTTATATTACTCAAGTCTAGAAAATTTGATGTAACTACCATTTTGTATAACATTTGTATAAAATACGTAAATTTGTTTTAAATTTAAATTTATTGCTTTACTTACATGAAATATACAGCAGATACTACAATCTTCCTCCTGCTAGTTGAAGACATGTTACACTCTATTTCATGTTTAGTATTAAAATATGAACAGGACAACAGCAACGTAATGAATAGTATGTGAAAACATAGATAATTATGTAATTCACGTACAAGTCTCTACAAATATTATTAATTACTTACCAAACGTGATAAGAGTCAGAGCGTCATTCGTAAGGACTCCAGTAGTCAAGTAACAACTTTTTCTAATAAATGAGTTAAGCCGCTTATTTTCCTGGTTAATATTCAAACGCTGTTATCTTGGGAAGGAAAAAGGGAAATATGAAATGATAGGATGTCGCCGACACATATTTTAATTCTCTGAAGTACGTACTTTATTTGTGCGATTTACCCTGTTTGGTTACGCACAAATGAAACTAACATTTTGGGGGGTATTTACTTATTAATGTATATGATGATCTTGATTTAATATGCTATTTTAATTCAGAAGTATTGAAACACCATGTCTCCTTGTCCTTTGAGCTTGATACCATCTCCCACCTTGTTCACTTCGTCGCTTCTCCGCTGACGGTGACAATGAGCATGGATTGCGTGAGAGACGGGCGTGGGGGTGGGGGTGGTGGTGCGTGGGGTGCTCTTCAGAGTGGCGGTGCGGTCAGGTGTGAGTGAAGAGGGGTGTGGTGCGAGCCGCAGATTGCGCGGAGGACACCTGCCCTCGCGAGTGAGTGAGGGAGGGTGCGTTCTGTGGAGGGCGAGAGAAGTGAAGGGGGAGACGGGCGAGTGGCAGGCGGCTGGAACTGGTGCGGAGAGGAATGCAGTCGGGGTTGTGAGCGCACCATGTGACGACGTCGGGGTGGAAGTGTTTGACCAACCCACAAGTCACGGCATCATGAGTCAGGTGGCGATTCATGAGTCATATCGAAATGGAGGTGTGTTATATGTTGCATACAAATGTAGGGGAAACTCTCCAGAACCAACTAAAGTTTGATGAAAATTAAAACAGACTTATCTTATTTAGTTCATATTTAAACAAAAGTACGCTTATAAATTTTGTTTCTATTGACATAGTACTTTTTGAAAAAACAAATTGTTGAATTTTAACAAATTCAAGAAAAGGTATTTCAGTCACAATAAAAAAAACAGTTACGTCCTTCTTGATCATGTTTAAAATAATTGTACTCATAGTTCCTCTATTTATCTATTGACGTTAGTACTTTTTGAAAGAACTGATAGTTTATTTTTCACGAATTCAAGAAAAGATTTTCCAGTCATAATTTTTAAAATGTAGTTATGTGTCATTAAACATCCAGACTGGCTCCCAGACCTACTCAGCCTGCTATAAAATGAGTAACAGGATCTTTCCTGGGGTCGAACCGGTCAGAGCTATATGCTGACCACATCTCCTCCCTAGTGCTGGGGTCAAGAAATCGCACGAGCTCTTCCCTCCGCGAAAGCCAAAGCCCACAAAGGGCTGTAGTGCCAGATAAGAAGAAGTTATGTGTCATTATTGTACATGTTAAAATATAATCACAATTACTTCATGCAAAATAATTCTACCGAACAACCCCCTGAGTAACGCGTTGAAGCTCTTCAAAGACATTTATTTCCAAGAAGCAAGTTGGAGATATATGAAACCAGGTGTTTTTGAAGTCATCTTCAAATACGTTTTAGACTTTTCCAACTAGAGGTGCTATTAACATTCTTACAAATTCTGAGGAATTTGAGATTCTTTGCTAACGTGTCTCGCGAAACATGAAAGTCCTCAGTTGCTGCCTTTCTTACTGCCATTTACGAAATTACAATATTTACAACCATTTCTAAGCTTTTCTCCGTTAACTTTCTTTTTAGTTTTAACGTACATCTTAAAAATACGAAATAAAAAATGATTTTGTTTAACATGAAATTAGTTATTAAAAGCCTGTACTGGAGGGCAATTGGGTGGTAGGTACGAACCGTACAATGTCAGTGTTGCACATTGTTTGTAGAAACTGATGGGGTTGTCAGGTGGAAGACGTGTTGAAAATTATGACCAACTGAGTGTGATCGTTACAAACTTATTCAAAAACTTTGCACAAAAGGAGTACGAAATAGCAATATACAAAAACTTGTACAACACTACTAGTGCTTGAATTTAATGACGATTTCATATAAAAGTAGCTGAAGACACATATAAGTTATAAAAAATAGTATTAATACCTCTAAAACTAAAATGTACTGAAAAAAAACCGTTCTTTAGTTTCCGGATCACCAACGTATTTGCTCCGATTCGTGACTTATTTTTGTGAAATCCTACAGCTTTTTCTTTATTCGTTTAGGAGATTTTTGAAGTGACCTTTCAATAGATCCTTGAAGCAGTGTCAATAAATATTATATTTTGACCTTCCTATTTCACGAGAAAAGTTTCAGAGCGATATAAAAATGGAGAAAAAGAAAAGGACAAAGCACGAGACGAATGAAAACTGTCGAGAGTGAATGGCAGTTTCCTGTTCCTCTGCTTTTTAAGGTTATTTCAAACCGAAGGCGCTTCTATAAGAAAGGTTCTCCTCCATTCTTAACCATTGATGTACCAGAATGTTAGAAACTGTGTTCATAGTAGTTTGGTAGGTGATGAAATTTAACGTAAGAGAGAAGTAAACAAGATTAAATTGTGTACTGGAAAATTCTGTTGAAAAATACTGTTTAAAATATTCTAAACTGTAAAATACATAAACAGACATACATAATAAAATTGTATGTTCCATTAAAAAAATAAAATTAATGCAACTGAAATAGAAAATCATTTGGGATGTACATTGAAAGATTTTGAACTGGACGTTTATGACATTAAGCACCAATTATGTATTGAGTATTGTCACTGAGCTGAGAATCCTCTATTTTTTTTATATTTCTATTAAAAAATTACAACTTTTTAAATATATAATTGTTTGAATAAGGCAACACAATTTCTTTTGTAATCTACATTTGTCAAATATTAGGTTATTTCGAAGATACCATTTATAATTTTTCTAATATTTCCTAAGACGCTTCTATAGAACTCTATCAACAGAATTTTTTGTAGTTGAGCGTCGATTACCCGAATATCGGTTACCCGAACGTTCAGTTAACCGATCGTTTTATTATCTGACCAGGCGTAATGGAAAAATAAAGTAACAATACAACCACGACAATGTGGAACTTAAAAGAATTACAGACTTAGCTCACAATATCACAATAAAGAGAACGTCAACTTTCATGCAGACGAGTATATAAACTTTGTGTGTGTCTCAGAATTAATCTTGATGCATCTCTACCTACAAAAAACATACGTGCAACGTCAACAACATTCATATTTTGTCTGTTATTTAACTTTTTCACTTTGTACCACATGGTTTGTGCAAATTAATAAAATTACTTTTGGTTCACACATACAAGGATGGTTGTATTGCATCTTTCGTTTTTTAAGTGAATTTTGATTATCTGAATTATTGATTATTCATACCATCCCTGACATCAGTTCGATAATCGATGTTCTAATATATTTGTTAAAATTAGTTATTTCCTTGCTTACTAGTATACGCATAATAGAACCTATAGCACTAGCACTGTACGTCGCTCCTCTTGTTAGTCGAGCATGAATTCTTCATGTGTACGACGGGTTGCATTCATCGTCAAGGATTAATCTTAAATTTCGTTTCACCGGTTGCAGCTGAGATGTACAGTACATCCAAACCGACCAAAATGTGACGTCGTCAGGACTACTCCTCGTATATTCAAAGTATGTGTGTACTACGATAACAGGAACTAGTTCGATTTCAATTAGCAAGATTAGGTAGCAGATACTAAATTAAAAATAAAATTTAATAATCTTATTTCATTTGTTATGCTCAAGGCTTTTAGCTTTCTTGTTCGGATGTTTCTTCATAAAAATGAGAATATAAGTAGTGTACATATTTTCAATAGTACTTAGATATATTGTATATCACATATGCTTTATATTGAGTTATAAAAATTTATTATCTGGACATGTTGCCAATTCCAGTAAATTCATTTTACCTACCACACATTATATACTATCTAGGTTTATAATGATTTTTTCTTTTTCAAAATAAATCAGTTTGTCCGCAAATAATTGATTGACGCCCAAGAAATGTTTAATTTTCAGTTCTACTTTTTAATTATTAATTAATAATTATCTTCAACTAATGCAAGAGAGAAGTAACGTGATGTAAATACAATTCATATCCTTTGAAACTGATACAGTGAAACAACATTGATTCCATTCGTATCTGTAACTAGTCTCGTCCCAATGACGTGGCAAGCACAGTAAGGGTGGCGACGGCGAGGGGTGGGCATTGCGATTTTCGTGGCAACGCGTCGAAGCGATGACTGGTGGGGGATGAGTTAGGGAGGTGGGCAAGGGAAGGGTGGTTGGAGAGGAGGAGTTGGGGGGGGGGAAGGCGTTCGGGGGCCGATCAAAGCGAATGCGCTAATTAGGGGCTCGCCCAGCGGCGGCGGCGGCGGCCGCCACGATTGCAGCGCGCTCCAGTGGGACGCTGTCGAAACTCGCTCTCTCACTCTCCCCCACTCTCGTTCAACCCTGTCGCCGCCGGGGGTTTACCACGTGAGCAGCTCTTTTTTCTGAATTAATTTCACGTTCCCTCAATTGAAAGCTGATTATCCATTTCAAAGAGACGGAGCGTTACCTCTCGATCGGTGCGTTTGTGCGGCGGATAGGGCTTCTTCGCTTTGAGGGAAACGAACGGGAGTGGATCCTACCTCATTGGCGAACCAGGCTTACAAGATTTTCCTTCTACAAGTTCTCTTTTTCCTGCAAAGATTCTCTATATTGCGGCTGCGTGATTTAAACGGTTTCTTTACGCTAAGGGAAAAATTGCAGCTTTATCACTTTAAACTGCAATATATTACAACTAATGTCGTACCAGATAATTTCACTAAACAACGTAAATACCTAAAAAATAAACTGCAATCAGGTTGAGTAAAATTGTTTCTACCAGCGAGCACGGGTATTACCCGCAATATCAATATTGAATTCGTTTCGATAATTTGTGGATTGTCCTTTTTTTTCAACACACACAACGGGAAAGGCATTTCCATTTTTTTCCTTGAACGTTATATGTATTTCACACAACCTACCTATTGATCATCTTTGTTTAGTCATAACATTATCTACATAACGTTCTAAAGGAGCCGCCATCTTTATGGGAACACTTCAGATACGAGAAAATATATACTAATAAATGTTCAGATCTAACAATTGTAATACTTTATTTTGTATTTAAAAAAGTGTTTTCGCAAAAAAAGTTGAAATTTTATTCTAAGTTACAGTGATTGAATTAATAAAAATATTACTTTGCACTCTTACGAATCTACCGTATATGTATTTTTTAGACATTTCTTGCGAGACCGTATAAAGAATTTTAATTCATAAAATGCATCTAAACCTACATTTTTCGATGTAAAGATCGTAATGTTACCTAATTGCACTTTGATTCAAGTATGTATGTGTCATAAAATTTCAATTTAGTGATGACCTAAAACATAGTATAGATGCTGAAATATTAATGGTTATTAATGTCGTTATTTTGTGGAAGGTCTCGTTCATTAAATGTACTTGATCATTACCAAAATGCTACATGGGTTTACTAACGCATCAATCGTTCACATACCAACTCCACTACCTCAAACATTCTGTGTTTAGCGAACACAGAAAACCATTTGCGTTATGGAACAATTTTGATATTTTATGACCGAAAGTATCAGGCGATAATTCATTATATAATTATATTCCTGAAGAGCTCTCGTCTATTACTACACTTTTTATGATTGATGTCTTTCATTATTTATTAAAATCAACTTCTCCGTTTTAAAATAATTTTCTAGGGAAACAACAAATCAGAAAATCGGATAAATATTTTAAAACTTCAAATATAAGTATTTTACACTTTTGTTTTTCTCTAGTGTTTTATTTGTATGATTTTCATGATATGCCGTAATACTTAAATTGATAAAAATTATTATTATAAGACCATGTTTTTAAATATTCTTGTTGAGCACATACTAAGTTTGCTAACTATTTTTATTTATATTGTATATATGTGTTTTATATGATATTATTTCTTGAAATTGTTATTTTAATACCTGATATTATTCACTACTGGTTGTAAAGAGCAATTCAATTCATCCAATACCGAGCATAACATTAATTTATGTCTATTTCCTTGTGGTTCACACACTTAAACATAGATACAGTGAAACAGATAAGGCATCATTGTGTCCCCCTATGGACTGGTACTGCACAGAATTCTTGAAAGACACCTTTATGTTGGGTATCGGTTAATAATTTGCTAATACGTTATTATGAAACGAAGAGAATTTCTAATCCTTAAATTTACACGTTTAGTAATTACTTTCATAAAAAGTGATACAAAACAAAAATGATAAAAAGAGATAAATATAAATGCACGGTTTTGTATACCAGCACGTTGAGGAAACATTCCAGTGATAGGGAAAATGGTACCTGAATCAGGGTTCTTCCGTTCCGATCGCAAGAACGCAAAAGTATGCTCCTCCCGAAGCCAGTGCACCAGTCACGCCCAGCCAACTCCCGTGGTCGAGGAACACTTTCCGCATTGGCGATAAGTGAATTCAGAGGACTATTCTTGTTCTTAATTCTATACCGTGTACTTTAAGTGGAGGTACTATGGTGCTTGCTTTATTTTGTACTGTATAAAACGTGGGTATGTCCTAACTGGTGGATTGATTTACTTATTCATCAACACCCAGTAAAATCAATATGAGATAAATTCACGGCATTAAGAAAATTCATATTTACCACACATGAAGGAATTTTTATTTCGAACGGGTAAAATGAAATGTTTAAACCTTGGATAAAAATTTTACTGCAGGTATACTTCATTTTTGTTTCATTGAAACATTATTCGTTTCAATGTAAAAAATCTGAAGCTTCGACATACTCCTTTTCAATGAGATCAGTTTTGAAGCTTACAATCTCGCTCAAATTCACGACAATGCATGTTATATCATGAAACTCCAAAATGGTTTCAAAATTTTCGAGAAATACCACTTCATTCGCAATTAGTCTTTACGTAGAAGATATGGATAGATTATGTATAATTACTGTACTATCTTACGAATATTACACGAATATAAACACTTAATACTGTCTCAGTACATACTGAGTGTCTCAGTACTTCATGTAAAAATGAATGATAGAGCACACGAATAAGAACAAAATAGCATAAAGGCACATCTAATAGCATAAAGCAACAAAATAGCATAAAGTATCTCCTGGAGGGGATAAAATGACACCTAGACAGAGTAAGAATATAAGACAAAAAGTTGTATAAAGCGTTATATAAGGGGAGCTGAGAAAGTAATACAGGTGTTCAAAGTTCAACAACTACAAATTAAAACAGATGTTCCAAGTTCTGTCTATTAACAGTGCTGCACACCTCACAACGACGCAACCATATATAGGCGAGTGAGGCCTGTATCGCTGCTAGAGCCGAAAATTTAACACCTGTTGTAATTTGTTGTTGTTCAACTTTGAACAACTATATCAACTATCAGATCGTAATATGGTTACCCTCTTTTACACACAAAACGGATATTTTATTGAACAATTAGGTAAACAGTCACTTAAACTAATAGAGTACACTGTTTTCAGGTTGAATAATTCAGAAATGATTCTTAAATGTATCTCTAATATCGGAGTTACACACGTCAATAGGTCTCAATCGGCACTTTCTATGATGGCGTCTCCATGAGAAAGTAATGATTCCGACATGTGGTTAATATAGCTCATATGGGCCATTACTGCCACTACTTAATATTTTAAAAGAAACCATTCAACAACTTTCTGGTCAACTCTACGTAAAAACCAACGTCACCAGTCGATTACACTATTAAAATTTTTAAAATATGACAGGGTTTATGATAAATATTTTAACGTACTTGAACTAAAAAAATAAGACTTACCGAGCATCAGAACTAGATAACTACAGCAACACACATCCTACAGTATAATTGGCAAACAAATCCCATCCTGGCCCGGGTTTTTCTCCGGTTTTCCTCCGGTTTTCCTCCGGATAGTGGTGGATTTTCCTTGGGAGGGAATGTCATTAATACCTTTCTTTTATTAATTTCGAATTTTTATCTACAATTTATTTTGAATCATAAATGGATAACAGCAAGTATTTATTAAATAATTTCTTTTATAAATATTAATTCCGCCACTGCCCATGGGTCCTTTATTGGATGGGATGATCCCTTGCTTGTTTCCGGATAGTAACTTAGTTTATTACCCCCCCCCCACGTGGTCATACGCAGTTTGCAACTGCTTTTTTTTGCAATAAAGATTATTTATTTATTTATGAGGAGAGCGTTCTGACCGTAGTGTATCCCAGTTCTTAATTTTAGTCACTATCATAATGTTATCCCACATGTTATCTCTTTTGTTTTCTTGATGAAATTAATCTGAGCGATATCCGGGTTTACCGTCAGTGATGTAGATTGGTCATAATAGGATAGGGACCATACCCTTCAACACCTTAATTACTACTTCTTTCATTCATTTGTACTGTCTTGTTCTCAACTCCACAAAAAAAAAATTCTTACATTATTTTCTGAATACATCGACTCTCGTTAGCATTCTTTCCGCACGGAAATCTTTGAGAGTAAATTTCTAATTACCACCGTCGCCCCTACCGGTGAAGAAACAAAGTTTGCTATTAGAACTCGTTCGAGTGTTGTAATCCAACATCACGCAATTTTGTCTCCGGCGCGGCGATTGCCGTCGGGTCATATCTGTGGCGCTGCTCCATCGAGTTTCTTTGTTTCTTACTCCCCATCCCCGTCTCAACCTCCCCCTTCTCCACCTCCACCCGACTTCTTTCTTTTGTTCTTTCACGCTTTCTTTTCTTTTTGCGAGTCAAGGAGCTTTTTTCTTTGCAAGAATTGTTCATTTAATTTACATTACAGGATTTCAATTTCAGATGCGAAAGTTGGAATAATTTGATTCTGTAAACTTCGTGAAGCGTGTCTGAGGAGAAGTGAACAAGTGTACAAGAACGCATTCTTTCAACTGACCTCCTTGTTTAGCGAATCGTAATACCATTATAGGCGGAGAGAAGTTTGTGCTGGGCAGTAGCGGAGGTCCGTGAGTCTACGTCGTCCAAAGATGAAGGGGAAGAAAGGGGAGTGCGTATTTGGATAAAAGGAGAAATATTTTAGGAGAGAACAGAGAGAAACCAAATTAAGAAAATAACGATCTAGATTTGAGAAAGAAGTAATGTCACACTTTATTTCACTTCATGGCTTTCCCATATTCTCTATTCTATTCCGGGAGGGTTCATCTTAATCTTCCGTTTCTTTTTCATACTATTCCCTTGTTCTTATACTATGTCATATTGTCACTTGGGATTCTGAAGAATCTCTACAATCAAAAGTCCGTGTTGACACTGCTTCCAGTTTTCTATCCTATGTTTTGTTTATTTATCAGATTTTCCTCGATATTCAGACGTGAGTCATTTACTAGTATCTTGGATCGATCGATAATAATACGTACTTGTGGACTATCTCTTTTGTGTTTTCTTAAATAATAATTTGTTGGTATTCTGGCGACTTTTATCTCGTAGCTAACTTTATTCTTATCTAAGGAGTCTGATGAAATTTTCAATTCTCCTATGTCTTGGGACCCATGATCGTATGGTCCCTTGCTTGCTTTCGGAGGGTAAATTAGTTTATTGTCTTCCACGTGGTCATACGCAGTTTGTCACTGCATTTTGACAATAAAATTGATTTAAATTATAAAAAGAAATATTTAAACCATGTTCCCTGAATCAAATGAAGTTCCTATTCTATGTTACATTTACGCCTATCAAAATATCGCAAACAACATGAAATTATCAACGTAGAGTTAAAAATAACACGGATGGCGCCATTAGCACAATATCATTTTATATTTAATCGTGATAACTCTAAAATAATCAACTGAAATCACATCATTAGCTAATCATAATATTTCATTGTCATTACACTGCATTTATCATCCAACCATCTTTGAAGTATAAACTTCATCAATTTTAATAAAACCACACTTTGCTTTACTTGTACGTGATAATTTAAAATGTTTTTTTTACACTATTTACCAAACTTAGAGGTCTAAGGATTCATTTCCTGTTAAAACGTACAAATTATAATTCAAAACATTAAATATGAATGAACACAGAATCATATACGTGGTAACCACCTTTCTTTGATTCCTGTTTCTTTTTCGGTGTGAGCTATCTGATCCCTCTGAAAACAACCGGAGTTGGGTGACACGGCGAGGCAATATCTATTAATGTCATTTCCTTATTTAATTCCAAAATCTGAATTAGATAAGACCTAAAAACTTCGAGTCTTTTATAGAGATTAGCGTGTGAAAATTCAATATTTTGCTTCTCTTCTAAATATATTATTTTGTGGATAAATTTTAACTCATCTGAAATGTGTGCGTCTTCCTTTCCTGTAAATACATTGTTACACTCCACTCGTTTATTGATTATCATGATGAATAATGGTTTAAAGTATAAATAATTGGCCATTAGTACTTACCATAGTACGGCGTAGTTAGAATAACATTTTAGTCATCTGACGTAGGGACGAAACATTCTATTTTTTAAGGTTTTATATTACTAATGTTTCAAAGTTTTAAAATTTATACTGTCAAGAATTCGGCAGTATGTGATTGTAGTGTGTGATAACAAATTGTGTGCTCAATAAGGTCGTTCTACGTTTTACATCATTTACTATTAGCAGGCGTAAAATGAACAATTTTAACGTCTGTTTTTCTCAATTTTAATACTGTTATTCTCATACCCTTCCGTTTTTGCTTCTGCTATTCCCAGAAAAAAAGCACCGTAAACCATAGTCTACATTTTCCTGTGCATAATTAATTATGATCCGAATATTTATTATTTATCTTTTATGCAGTACATTTCTTTCTTGGTATCGTTAATGAAGAAAATTTTATCGATAGGGTCGGTGCAAGAGTTCACTTACCAACCGTTCTGGCAAATTTCTATTTTCTCACCCATTTTGAAGTCGAAGTTAATTTTTTTGGTCAAATTGCTAAGGGCAAAAAAGTGGAGATGAAAATGAACTAACCTAGTTATTGCTCCATTCCGCTGAAACTATTTGAACTGCTAAAACGCGAGCCGCGAAAAGTTCATAACACGACTTCTCAAGATTCCATCGGAAGACGTGGCAACATTTCGATCGGGAAATTATCATTAAGTGTTATATTAGTGAATGATTTATCGGATGATACTTCGATCGATCCCGATTATAATGAAAAGGAGATCACACGCTCATATGCTTTTATAAATCACGTGCAATTGGTTATGTATTTTAGGCTTCTTTTATTACGTCGCGTCGTATCTTATATCTTTGATCTTCAAACATATATTATGGAAATAAAAGAATTCCATCAAACGGTGATTACAAATGGAAGAGGAGAAGAGATAGTGGTCGATGGGCTATAAAACAGCGTCGTAAGATAGAATACTTTAATTCAGCAGGTGTAGTGAAATTTTTGGGATAGAGAGCAAGTGTCCATGAAATAGCTGGGATAAGCTGAAAGATGTTGAATATTGTTTTCATCCTTTTGGGTCTAGGGGAACCACAATACTCAATACTCTCTGTGTGGGGGAAAAAAATTTAAATTTTAAATAAAACGTTACCCGAATCAAGTATATACAGTATTTTGAATCTTAGTAAAAAAATGTTTTAAAGATTTGCATCTTTACTGTTCATGTCCCAGATTGGATCGTATTGCGAAGTTTAACTTCGTTGTAATTATTTTCTCAAATACAAAAACATGCCACCAATTTGTAAAGGAATGTTTTGTTTTCTACTTTGATTGTGAATTCACCACTAATGTCAGCATCTCTGGCGCTCCTTCTTCCTACAGTTGGAGTGCGTGGAGGTGGGGGCAGAGGGTGCGGGATTGTCGCGAGTGCCAAGTGGAACAGAAGCCTTCGACTCATCCGGGGAGCAGCTTTGATGGCAGACGTCGTCGTCCTCGTCGATGTTTGATTTTGGAGGGCTTGTATTGACATTGTCCGGACGGAACTCAGTGAACGGAGGTGAGGGGTGGTGTGTGACAGTGAAGAGCGTCGCAGACTGAGGATGTGGAGGCTGAGGCAAAGGCTGCGTGGAACGGAATACTGGAGGTCATTCGCCAATAAATCGCTTTTCAACAAAGTCTGAGTTGACGACCGGACGAATCTCAAGCACCCGGTGGATATCGTCTGTGTTTGGCTCGGTCAAGAAATTGCGACCAATCTCACTTCAACAAGAATGGTGATGATTATGATGATGAAAGAGATTTGAACTGCTATGTGTGACAAGAGAAAGCTAAACGAAACCGCGGATCAATTTAGAGTTTTAGAAAAATTTTCTACTAAAATTGGAATAATAGAGATGCACGGCAATTGTGATGTAAATGAGAGGGACACGTTAAGATAGAGTACCCCTGAGTGACTTAGTTTAGATACGGGATGATCTGTATTTTTGTTTAAGATCTAATACATTAAATAATTAAATAAAATTATTTATTTTAACTTTCACTATTAAAATATTTTACAAATCAACTTCGCCGTTTTATTCAAAAATGAAAAAGTAAGTTTTCAATATATTTTTGTATAATTTTTGATAATGATGGCTATAAATTAGAAATAATTTTGTCAGTTGAATGAATCGGTGTTAGGAAGAAATAGTCTAGGAAAAATAGGAGCTGGTTTCATCGAGATAGAAACGCATCGCCTTCGTAACAAAGAGAGACCGATGAGGGATCGAATGGGATGGAGATGGAGTTGGAGTAGTAGGAGAAGACCGCTACGGAGGTTGTCGCGGCTGCAGATCCAACAGCCCGCGGCTGCATTCCTCCATGTTTGACTTAGGGTCCGAGCTCCGGCCAGAGGATTATTGTTAGCCTCGCTTTGAGCGAACCGCCTCCCCGTCCAACCTTCCGCTTCACCTCAATCCCCGCTTGCTACGTCCCCGACACACCGCACGAAGCATCGACGACGACGATGGCTGGCGTTCGCTCGCTCGGCACGATGCTCCCATGTTCCGGAGCCGTGTTGCCATGCGCTTCCGCTCCACTGCGCTACGGTCGCCGCGGCCACCGCACATGTGGGCGCCGGACGCAGCGTGGTGAACGAAAGGGTGAATGGGTGGATGAATGGAGGAAGTATGGGTCGGGAGTTAGATGTGAATGGTATTCGTCGTCTCTTCTTTTCATTCATCGAGTACAAAACGGAAGACGACATTTCGATGACGACACCCTCTTAATTTTCTTCCAGATTCTGGGTAACTCCAATTAATGACTTCGTGATTGAAAATAAAAAGATTGAAACAACATTATCTCAATGTTTTCCCCTCAAGTTAATATACTATTCAAGAACTTCCAAGTTGTATATTATTAGACACTTTTTGTCACTTTTATTATTATTGTCACAGACCTAACTCGGAGCTATATTACCAAAAATGATATTCTGATATACAAAAAAAATGTGTAATTCACGCATATATTGACGTTTTATTCGTACATTGAATGTTAATAGCATAATCATTGAACAAGTCTTCAGTATCTTGGTGTTATAGTGGTAAATACACTGGAACTGTATTCACCCAAGACGAAAGTGTGGTACGGATAAATTTGTCGATTATAAATTTAAGAACATAATGATGGACAATTTTAAAATCTTGATTGCTTGTTTATATTAATTTAGTGGATTTTATGGATTGCGAATTTCAGAGGGGATTCGCGGAAAGAGGGGACTTCTCAAAATCCAAGCAACTATTCTTGAATTAATTTTTTTGTGTAGTGTTCTATGGATTAATTGTGTATTAGTTTTAAAGATTACTATTCAGTACCAATTTTTTATGCCTTAAATTTGATTTAAGAAACAATATAGAAATTAATTAAACACAAAAAAAATATTTTTAGAATGTAAAATATCTATGGAGACTAGTGATCATTCAACCCCGCTTCTCACGGACAGGTCTGGAATGAGATGTGTCGTGACTTATTTTTCGTCACGGATTTTAAATCAAATATACACTATTTTACTTTATTTTTCATCTAGTATTATTTTCCCCTACAAACTTGAAAACGCTAAACATAAATTAGATGTTTTGTTTTAAAAGTAGATATAGGAAATATGAATATTGTTATTTTATGTTCGGTGAAGACCCGAAAATTTTTATTGATCTTTTGTTGGGTAATTTGCAGGGTGTAAGAGAGCTACCGGCTTTTGTCGACGGAGCGTCGGTCCTTTTCAAGCAGCGTAAAGACATTATGATCGTGGGATAAGTTTTGCACTGAAAAAAATACCTGATGTATTGGTTGCCAGCCGAACACACAATACATGAGCTCGCACAGCTAACATCCGTCTCCTATGACGTGAATTTTCGACCTTCCGTATCACAGCGTTCAGCATTAGCTCTCACAGCTTAAGTAGCTAATCTACAAGATAAGAAAAGGGAACCTATAGTAGATGATGTTGCCAATCAGTAAGCATGTAATATTGATTCGACGTGAGTCCATGTCGACTATTTGCATGCCTTCTTCTCGACTTTCTTTACGATATTCATTATTATCACAACTCCATGGTATTACCTTGTTTCAACACAGGCGCACAGCAAACGTTCTTCTTCTTTTTCGACGTCCGTCTTCAGGTATCCGACAGCGCCAGTATTCGATCGAGGATCCTTTCCCTCTGAAGGCGCGAATGCTGCCATTGAGCTACTGCAGTATAGTGTTTTAATATCTTGTGTTACGTTGTCTAAGAGTTAACTCCATAGTATTGGTACCATGGATAGTAAATACGTAATATAGTAATTATCTCTAAAATCTTGAAAAATATTTAAAGATAATACCAAGAAAATAGTTTTTATGTATCCAAACGTTTCTGTATTTTGAATATACTTGAATTTTACTCTTATTAGATTGATACATTTGAAAATATCCTTATTTAAAATAATAATTAGGTATTCGCCAACATTAACCTTCAGAAATTCAAAATATCATCAGTGTACGGTTGTTCGACGTCAAGAAAACACCGTAAATATTCGTCGTCCAGACTTCAAATTACGAGCTACGCAACGTCGGGATGGCGTCGTTTAGTCGTTGTAATGAATTATTTTGTTCAAGTAAACAACTATTCATTGTTGCGAAAGCCATGGTCAATCGTGAATCAATTGCTGAGGTTGCGCCGCCTGCATGAGCCAACAAACCGAGTGCATAAAAGGCAGCACAGCCGAGTGTCATTTAGCTGCAACAACGAACGAGATCAGCGGTGAACAAACAACAGTTCTTGTAGCCATGTCGAATTTTTCAGCGGGGCTGAGCTGTTGCGCGCAAAACATAAAAGCTACAGCTGTTGATGTAACTTTCTTCCTCCCAGAGAAAACAGCGTTAGTATCCGCAGTGATAGAAAATTGGTCTCGTTCAGACGAAAACTGTTTTAGGGCAGCTACAGCATTAGCTGTGGCAGCTAATGGTACTGTCTGTCCGCTAGACAGCCAACGCGTGAGCTATCACAGCTAACTTTAGGCTGAACTATCTAACTTACTTTTTTCCGTGTGGCAAGGTTACGAGACCTGAAGCGAACCAGGAACTTCTACTTTGATCGCAGAGATGTTAACCACTTCACTACCCGTTCATTTTCCACAGCTATCCATCATTTTCGGGTTAGGTCTATGTGAAAATGGTATAAAGCTTGGAAGGTCAACAGGAGATGTGATTAACTCCCTTGCGATCAAGGCGAGTCCCGAATTCGATTCCAGGCTCGTCGCCATAAAACCAAAAGTTATCACAGATCTTCTCTTGTAGGTCACGGAAGATATATACGTTTATTTTAGTTCGAACATGTTCCAAAAGAACGAAAAATAAACATACTGTAGCAAACAATGTACATTATTTTAATCAGAACGATCCAATCTACCTAAATTAAACATGATACATCCGCCGATATTGAAACTGAGGGTTGGTCATACTATATCCACTGCTCTGACGTTGGGGATCGTGAAATTTGCCCCTGCACCGTCGTACACAGTCAAATTTGTCCATGCACCTCTGTGAATAAGAAGATTATTCCAATTCGAATTTAATAAGTCAATTTATAGATCTCATATATTCTCTTCATCAATATCATAATCAAAATATATTGACGATACGCGACACAAAATATACAAGAGACAATTTAATTCGAAACAAAAATTCAATTAATCTTTGTTTTCTGTGGAATCTTTTTAACATGTAATGAGTAATTTAGTAAGTAAAAAACCTAGTGTAAAGGCATGAAATGAGCAAGGGAGAATGAACACTGGGAACTTATACAAAGGACTGCAAAGGAGATTTAAGCCCAGTGGTTCAGAGACAGGAAATTTCTGGCCAGTGGTCACGCAATCCAGTAAACAGGAACCTGACTGACAATAGAGGTCTCTTAATGAGAAATTCGGCAACAAGAACTACAAATCCTCTGTTGTAATCTACCAATGAGAGAGCCTCAGGAGAGAAACGGACAGAATCGAGGAGAATTGTACATGGGGTTACGTCAAGTCGTTTCCGCTAATTTAAGTTGTATCTCAACATAAATATCCTTCTATATTTATTTGTTTGAGTCGAGCAAATTTAGAACGAAAAGGAATTATTGCAAATTACGAGCGAGAACTCTGAATCGTCATTCTGCTTCATCAGTATAAAACTTTTTGAGGGAATTTCAATTCGAAATAGTCAGTATATAGTAAATGACCTCACCTCCCGTTGCAAATTATTGGTTTATATTGGCATATAATAACATATACAATAATAAATTTTATTTATAAAGGATGATCTATAATAGTGATTAAAGTTTAATCTAGAATTTTTGTCACCAAACGTTTGATCCTCATGGATCAATAAACTACCTCAAACTACCAATAAAATATTCTCAAACTACAATCATTTTCTACAAAGATGAATACGTTTGTAAAACAATGGTATTCACAGAAATACCAAATAAACAGACATTAATATTCTTCTATTTAATGTACAAAACCATTATTTCTTAAAATTGTATTTAATTCATTAAACACTTTTATTCAATTGATGCAACAAAATCTTCAAAGGTGAACCTTGTCCAAGATGTGGATCTCGTTCAGCACTTAATTGGACATCATTTACCCAGAGAAATGTTTTATATTTTTACTTTTGTTTTCTTTTTCTCAAATGTGATTCGGAAAAACATTAACTGTATTATTTATGCAAGAGCAAACTGATTTCAAGATAAAAATAACGAAATTTAGATCTACATTTTTTTGTAGACCATCGAAATTTTTTCATGGGCTACCAGAGGTCCGCGGAATATCTGCTGGCGATTATTGATCTAGAATATACTTTTTGTGGAGTTCGTTACGAGAAAATATGAAAACTTGAACCTGTGCCATTAAAAACTACCCCGTTAATACCTTAAATTTGTACAAATACTTCTCACACAGTTAAAAAAAAAAAGAAAAAAAAGAAGAAGAAAATGTTTAGATATGAAATTTGAGTAATTACTACCTTGTGCTTGATGAATACTCCATCAATCTTTTCTTGTTGATTGATAAATTGAACTTAAGTTGGTGATATATTATTTTCTAATAATTAACTTTTCAATATTACCAACATTATTGTATATGAATATAGTGAAAAAATTTAAAACTATATCAATTTAAAATCTAAATTAAAATAAAAAAGAGGGCGTGGAATATTCAATAAGTAGCGTAAGAACCACGGGAAATCAAATTTCAAGATTCTGAGTTTTAGACTACATTTTGTCCGTTTTTTTCTTGTATGATATTTCGAAAATGGAATTATAAGGTGAAATGTAACTTTTCCAATCTTCGTTATTTTTTGTATTTATTTCTAACTAATTGAGATATCATTTCGATTTTCGTATGCGAACATCACTGATGTAAATACCGAGAGACTGCTTTCTCTGTTGTTCGCAGTTTCATTTTTTAAGTGGATACAAACAATAGAGCGTCTCCAACACTTTGACGTGGACGTTACTGACTTGGTTTACTACTTTCGCTGTAGTTAACGAACTAATTGAGAAAGTATCTCGTTTTTTATGTAACTATTTTTAGATTAAAGATATAAAAATAAATTTTTAGAATTTTTGATACTAAGTAGGTGAAGTAGAAAGCAATTTTGGTACTTATTCCAGAATTACTGTCATTAGTCAAATCTAAGAGAAAATTATGTAAAATAGGAACTTAAAATGTTGACGGGATATTTCTTATGTAGTTTACGAAAACAAATTTTTAGATATTTAGATTTTCTGAATTTTCGCTCGATATCATTATTTAAAATGTCAACTTAATTTTTGTTTGTCAGCGAACAATTTTTGTCTACAATAAATTAAAACTGAGGTTGAACTGTATCACACAAAAACAACTCCTGAGAAAAGACGGGCAGGGTTGGCATAACATTACATAATTAGATTTATTTTTTATAACTAATATCGCATATGTCGTATGGGTCACCTTTTATTCAAGCGTAAACACTTGGATCTGTATTTCGTTATTCACTTTAATTCTGCTTGAATTTTGTGGTGTAAGAAAACCATCAGCGTATGTATTTGTACTTAAATTTTGTATTTGCATGTGGAATCGATTTTCTCTTCTTCGAAGGAAGAAAATTCGTTCATCCCCTAAAGCTATGCCTTGGGTCCTACGATGCTCCCTGATTTATCGTTAATTTCCTTACGGCGATGCTAGGATTAGGAGATAGCTTTCTTTATAATGGAGCCGTCAGTCCTCTTATTTCGGTGAAATCACCGCTACCTCATCTCTCTCCTTTTGTTTCATTCTTTCTTTCCCTCCCCCACCCCTCTCTCTCTCCCCATCACTTTTCAATTCTCCTACTATTCACTTTATTGTATGGTTCTACGATATATTATTGGACCTGTTTTTAATAGGAAAATATAGTAATTGATTATGAAGAATATATTCTCTAATTGATAACATTAATAAAACAATTTCGCCAAATTGACTAAAATGTTTATTAAACGTACTTTAATTCGTACCACATCATAAACTGCATAGGGTTACGATCCTGCACATGCTTCTCTTCAGACGCATGATCTTCACTGGTGTCAAAACAATTTTAGAAGCTATATCTGTAATACAGGTACAATACAATGTAAATAAATAAATTTGTGTTTTCATTATAAAATAAGACATGTACGATACAAAAAACAAAAAAACAACGCGTCCTCGAAGAGTGCAAGTTTTGAAATTTTAAAAAAATCTATATAACTCGGATGCAAATAATAATTTTGTTAACTTTTTGGGTAGTTGAGGAATTTTTTCTGTTCATTCACACTTTCTTATTTATGTGTCATATAAAACTTTTAGCTGCAATATTTATGATCACTCTCATTTTTAACATACACATAAATACCGTTTTGCTTGTTCATTTTGTTATTACTAAATTGAACAAAATTTGACACCGACCCATACCAAAAATCTTACTAGTTACCACTCATTGTAGTACATTTGCAAATTCTCCCCCTGCTGTAATTCATTTTCGTACTTTCTTTGTTCCCCTTTATCTATTGTTAAATTATATTCATAACTAGTGTACAAATTTAGTCAGTATGTACAAATACAAACTACAATACACAACTTTAGTTCTTTTATCTGGTACATAATGATGCAAAATGTGCCCTTTCGTATTCCTAACTCACCATTATTTTCTCCGAACGGTGAAAACATCTCCTTAAAAGCAACCTCAGAGCCAGAAGCGATTTATAAAATGCGCAGCACATGTCGACATTCTAAACACCGGAAAATGTCCATTCCTCAGCCATTCACCGCCTCACCCGCGGAACAGGATTTGAATTTTCTTTATCATTCATCTGAAGCACGATCTTTCAGCTGCAATGAATACAGAATGGGGGCATTAACTTTTTCTTCTATAAGAAAAGTCACCCCTATTTTATGGGCTGCTTTCCCTAAAATATCGCTATAAACATATCCGAAAACTCTTGGGTAATATATTTTTGTTTCTTGGGTAAAATTTGGGTTGAATTTTTATAAGATAACATCTCGTGATATACAATGTGTATAAAGAAAGGGAAATATACTGGTCTATTAAACTTGCAACACGTAGCAAAATTAACTGACGTAATCGTGTTTTTTATGTGAACGTCAACACATTTCTAATTAATATTCTGGGGAAAAAACCTAACGCACTTTTACATTTATATTAAAAGGAGTGGCGTTTTAAAACCCAATCTACTCAAAAAACTTTACAATAATGATAATGTAAGTAGATTATTCATGATGTCTATCATAATAAATTACTTGTACTAAAAAAGTTATAATATTTATAAATCAAATATGTATTCGTTATCTTACCGAATTAGAGAGAAATATATAAAACACATATCAACTACGTAGACAAGAAAACGCCGGGCAGCTTGATATTGTGGGTAAATTATGTAGATAGTTAAGCAAGCTCCCAAAGATAGTGAAATGGCTAATTACTTTCTGTAAATAGCTCAGGTCCAATTTAGTCATCTTATCCGAACGAGTAAGAGCCGTGGTTATGACGGCTGATAATTTTGGATGTACTTGAAACTTGGATTACATGTTTTTGAAGTCATGAGCTGATATGTTTGTATTTATACATTTTCATTTTCCTTAACTTAATATAAAATTTATAAAAGGCCTCGTTTGTAAGCACTTCATTTGAAACGATTCAGCCATTTCTATCCTTCACTTCACATCTCCTCTCCATTCGCTTTTGTATCGACCATCCTTTCAATTAAATGCTTCTTATTGTCATCGCTATTGTTCACTGGCAGAGAAAACGGCTTAAGCATCGCTGTCTCTTTTCGCATATCCGCAAACGATCTCGTCTATTAAGTAAGAGATACTTTATTCTCGCATTCAGCAAGCGCTTCATAATGCGGTCCTTTTTGCTGGCATCCGCCTCCTTCCCCCTCCTCCCCGTATATCCGGTTCCTGCGGGGGTCGCAGCATTCAGAGTGCGAGCCCCCTAGCGCGCGCGGCGTTCGTCGACTCTCTGGCGGCATGGTGCGGTCGCAATGTCATCTGACTCACATTAGCAGCTTTGCTTCGACTACGAAACGGAGGGAAGGGGGATGCAAGCTTGGGGAATGGGGATGGCTATCTCCATGCTACGTTCAGGAGTCCTCCACCCAGACAATGCCACATTGTGTCGTTTACGCGCTGTGTGGGGGTCTCATCTTCACCCTCGCGACACGTCTCCTACCCTCCCCTTTCTATCGCTACGTACGAGCATACGACTCCCGCGCATGTATTTCCCCGAGATGAATTTTACTCCAATATATTAAAATAATAAACGAGTTAAGAGATTAAAATGGAATAAAAATTATCATTATTACTTAATTGTGTTATTAACATTATATGCTATTTCAATATTATATTACAAAATTATAACGTTTTTCGATATTTTTCACATTTAAATTTTGTACCACTTACGGCGTTTCGTCATCTGATAAATTCGCAAACCAGTGACGAAATAAAATTTAAATCTAAATAAAGAGCGAATATGTTCATATTTTTATTGTTACGGGATTTTTCTTTCTTTGCTTCTAACATCAGTCGTCTCTCTAGGTCAAGGAAATTCCTTAGACTTTTGATACATAAAAATTTCACTTTCTAGTACGACTGTTTTGAAAAATGTTAAAAAATAATCATTACAATGAAATATATTAACGTTTTTAATACATTCGCATTTACCTTATTTATTACTTCCATTATTTCTTGTAATGCAAGAATGTTTAAACACATTTTTTAGAATTCCACTTATATTCTCATGGCGATAATTGAGCGGTATTTTTATTGTGCTGGAATTTTTCCTTTTTAACTCCTTCGAATCTGCTTTCAATAAAAAGAAACACACAAATTAAAATCCTCTTGAAAGTCTTCCCAAACAAATCCGATTCTCTAACTTGTAACCAGGATTTAAAGTAAAGGAATTTTCCCCCTTCTAACAATTTTCTCTGTTTCTATATCTTATGTTTATTACTAAACAAAGGTAAATGATTCCACCTCTCGTGAATCTCAATAATAATTAGTTGAAATTAAAGCTTATTTTTGACAATGTGCCAAAAATGTTTCATACATCATTATAATAAAGAACTTTATACATTTTTACCAGAAGAAAAAGTAATTAGAACATGTTAGACAAGTTTATAAGACAAGTTTATGAGAATTTTGTACAAAATTTCAAGAACTACGAGATCCTTTTAAATGCCCCTGAATAAAATAAAATTTTTATGAAGTACTGTATTGAGAGATGAAATTACAAACTTTAAATGTGCCCGCACCCCGACTTTACATTTTTTTCAATTCGAACACTGCTCGGAACAGTAGAATATAACACATTTTCTTCTAAAGCTTTCCACCCACGCGAGGTCTTGATAGTTTAACAATATCATTCATTATATGATATTTAAATTGGTTGATACGAGTTCTGAGCTCCTTTTGCATGACTATAGGGTTTTTGCATATATTTCGTCGCACGTCATGCTCGATCTTCCTTCCCTTCGCATTCACATCCCGCTTCCAACTTCCTGTGCCCGCGCATGGGAAGTGGGATGGCGCAGTGCGCGAAGAGCTCTTCCATTGTCTGTGCACATGTGTGACTCTCCAGTGCATGTGAGACGCTCGTTACATTGTGAAGATTCCAGTTCCGGATTAAAGTTTAATTGATTCGGACGCCGCGAGGGCCAAAGGTTGCCCTTCGTTCCCCCTCATCTGAGTAGTCAGCTTGGGGGAGCCCTTAGGGAAGGGATGTTTTGTACTTTGTATCATGAACTGTTACGAAAGTATTGTGTGTTCAAAGAGATGATCATGTTGCTTTCAGAGTTCATTCTGATTTTGTTAAGGTTCCATTTTTCGTAAAGTTGTCTGTGTTCACAGAACACAAGGTTAGAGAAAAAATTGGTAAATTACATTTGATTGATTAGATAAGCTGTTTTATTTGTGAAAAGACAAATTCACAAATGTTTTAAATCTCGTTCTGAAAGATGTTTGAGCTATTTTATACGAATATTAACTTTAGACAAGAAAGGAACTGATTTTGAAACACTCACTGTTTTGTGTCTGTTTCAAATAAGGAGCACAATTAAGTATTTTTATGTTACAAATACACCTAAAAAAATTCCTTCTGTTATTACATTATTCACATATAATTAATTGTTATTGGATTCATCGCTTATGGAGTTCAAAACTAAAATGATGGTAATAAGGATCTTTGTATATTCCTAACATAAGGATCTTTGTATATTCCTAACNTATCGTCATGTACATTAATACCCAAATGTCCCAGGAAATTTGTGTTCCTGTTCTACCTAACTGAACGGAGCAAATCACATAAATGTAGTATGGCTCTATAAGAGCATCAAAAGATGTGTTGACGATTTCGTATTGCTCCACATTTCATCTTTTCCTTTCCGAGATAACACAATGAAAAAATTATATCGAGAAATAAAGCTGCTTAATCCATTTATTTAAAAAGGAAAAACTTGACTATTGCAGTCCTATCAAATGACAGCTCTGTTGTGTCTGACCATGTTGGTTATGTTTGAATTTAATAATAATAATAACTTTATTGTCAAAAAACAGTACAGACTGCGTATGACCACGTGGAGGACAATAAACTAATTTACTCTCCGGAAGCAAGCAAGGGACCATCCCATCAATTCCGATCAAGGGCCCTAAGGCAGAGGCGGATTCAAAAATTTCAGCAATAGTTCCTAGATAAGATAAAAAGTTAGCTGCGAGTTATAATACATATATAAAGTCAATATGTTTGTAATTTAACGCAAATATATTTGTAAATTTACATGTACAAGTTATTATCGAACTATAGATTATTCTGAGTAAAGTTTTTAAAAATCATAAGAGTTGAAAAAACACTAAATTCACGATTTATTGTTAGAATAAATATGCCCCTAGACAAAACCTAGAGAACCTGTATAAGAAATCCGCCTCTACCCGAAGGAAAAACGGAGAAAAACCCGGGTCAGGATGGGGCTACAGAATTAATGTACACAACCGTGCCATATTAATTATGAATGTGAAACTTGCCTTCAATTAGCAGATGTGTGAAAAAAATATCTGCCACATTATTCAAGTCAATTAAAGAGTAGTGTTGAATAAAACAAAACGCTGGTAATGTCATATCGAATGTTAACTACATTAAATTTATCCTTGCGATGCTAGTTTTCTAAATTCGATTTAAACTGAAATGTGATCACCTCCCTCCGGTCGATATCTTCCGCGATATAGTTCCGGTAATCATTACAGATCAGACTGAAAAATAACTCCTAGTAGTGAATATAGAAGCTACATGTATGAGGGTATGACATCTCGAGAGTTCGAACACGTCACCCAGTTAGCACTTCAACTCTACTCACGGAGACACATCGTTGGTAGTATCTAAACAAATTCAAGTGTAGTGTAACTTGGATTCTAATTTTTCGATCACCTATAAACTGACTTTATAGATCACGAAAAGCTACGGGTTTATATGAAAAATCAACTAACGCTTTATAAATCTTTGAATCAAAAGTTTATAGATACTTTTACAGTTTATTGATTTATTATTTATCGAAAATATGCAAGTTTATAAATATCTTTAGGAACAGGATAGAACAAAAATTATTAAAATATGATCTGAATGAGAATACGATTATGAGTCTTTTCGCAAATTAAACTATTTCTAATCAATCATTTATCTTTTTTTTTCTCTTGGACATAAGAGCGCTAGTAATGCATACAAAACTTTTATAAATCTTGACTTTTTCACACCAGCATTGACTTACTTCACCTCGGAGATGTACTGATAAATTTATTCGAACTGACGAAGACCATTATTCTTGATAAAGACTCCCGTCAAGTTACTTTTAATAACGACAGAGCTCTGTCACTTTCATTTGAATATGAGACGTGTCTTCTTGCAAAGAATTCCCTCGTCATGTCCCCTAATGCTGTTTTGGATAATGAACGAAGAAGCAGAGGGCAACTGGGTGCTAGGGCATGAAAGGTTTTGAGTAGACGAGATGAATTATATTAATTATAAATCAGAACTTTCCATTCATGACACATGCTATTTATGGTAATTTCTCAAAAATAGAATGAATTTGAAATGATTACTCAATTATTTCTTGATATGCCCTAGAGATCAGATAGAAAGTAAAGTTGAAGAATTAAAATTTGGGTTCAGAAAGTCCTTCGCGTTTGTAAAGGAATATTGTGTAAAGAAATTTTTTTAACGTTCTACCTGGGATAGTTTGAATAGTTCTTATGGAAGTTGATTCTTTCTTCGTCTATATAAAGTACTCGATAGAAAATTAACATGATTGAACATTCAAAACAACTTCTTTTGAACAAATCTAATCACCCAAGTTATCATTTTCAAACGATGAGACAAATAACTGGTTGAAATTGAATTAATTATATATTTATTTAATAAAAATCTTATTAAAACATCAAAGAAATTACTAAAGGATTTTTCAAATATAAGAAAGCAACTTTGGATTAGAGATATGTAAAAGTAAATGAATCAGAATGATAAAGTAGTTTGATTCCATGCCATATAACAGAGGTCATAATTCAGTCGGATAAAAGATCATTTACTTGATAGTATTATTTTTATTTCTATTAAACATATTTCAGTCTGTAAAATGTGGAGATATTTTATTATTTCGATAATAATTATTGAACTAGGATTTCTTTATAAGAAAATGATTTGCATTATTATAGTTATCCAGCGGAAATTATAATTCTTCTTTTGCTTCATTTTATTAACTCAGAGCTTCAAAGAAATCGATTCTTCTTTGTTCTCATAACCATCCCGTAACAAAACTACGTTTTGGAGGTGTCAGTTTCGTCCTGCAAAGATGAGGGATGTACCACCCTTCCATTCGCCGGAGGGAGAGGCGTATGGGGCGTCATGGACTGTTGCTGCGAGTGGCTAATAATAATTAACAGCCGATATAAACAGCGAGAGGGGCTGTCTCGAGCCGCGACGTGAGATCGTAAATCTCAAGTGCGTGAACAAAGCGACAAAGATTATTTCCCAGAGGATGAGTGTCATTATAATCGCATTGACGCTGGAGTGAAACACTCCTAGCCATCATCGCGTCGATGCATTGAAGGGGTGGTCTTTTGTTCAGGCAAACATACTTTAAACGCTACGTAGATCTATTGAAAAATATCCTAAGCACCTCTATATTCTCTGTGTTTACTATTTCTCTTTTTTAACATGAATAATTTTTTAAAAGTATATTTCGTTTTACAATATGTAAAACAAATTTGTGTAAATACCTCACATGCTGTAACCAGAAACGTTTTAGCTAAACAAATAAAGAAATATTTCCTTTGTTGTCTAAACGTTTAAAATTGCAAAGCATTCGATTAAAAGGTTATAATGTTGGAAATAATGTGTTTAGTATATTTTTGTAGTATGTAATTATTCCAATTCAAATTCTATTGCAGTCCGATTGGGAAATTGAAAAAAAAAATACAAGTTTATCGGGTAATGAGTTTCAAAGATCTTCTCTAAGACAATAGAAGATCGTAGAATTTCTGAATCCTGAATGTTCTAATGGTAACTGTAAATATGAAATTAATTTTTCTATTTCTGTCTTATTAATTTAGAGTTACTGCTTTTTCATCTACGATGCTGACACTTTTTACGCCATATTCTTCTCAAGAAATCTCGTTGCGATAGGCTGACTACTTGAAATCCTATCGCAAATAAGAATTAAATCATTTACACCAAGTGTAACCAAAACTTCTCAACTACTTTACGATGTATTCACCTCTAAGACCAAATAATTTGAGATAGAATAATGACCTCCGTGCTCTTGCATTTCAACTTACAACACAACTTGCACAACAACTAACCGGTTATATCAGAGATACTAATAAGCACATTGTTATATAACAATAAGTACATAAGCGTGAAAAATTACGAATCTACAGTCCTTTAAACATGTGCTTATTTTCCATTTGAAGCAAACTGAGTGAAAGAGTTTCTAGTTCGCTTGACGCATCTCGTATTTTGAATGATCAGATACACAGTCAAAGAAAATAATGTATGATGAAGGTAACTCGAAAACATAAACAGCGCTGTATAGAAAGCGTTCCAAACATGTTTGTGATTAATTATCTAAGAAACCGCTCACTGTGTGATTTCATTGATCGACTTGCAGAACTTAAGAAATCTTTTAATGGATGCAAATTAAACTTTTTCAACATTTTCCTATAATTTTTATAGCTCTGTTTATAGCTATATAATTCGCTATAATTCCTCTTGCAAACTATATATGTTAAGTAATCATTTGATTGACAATCTGAACAAAACTCGCTTCTTAAATTTTCATATTTTACAAAATTAAAGTTATGACTTTTCGAAATATGAAGTTAGTGGGAAACTTTGAAAATATAATTGTAGAGATTAAATTTTTTTGACATTCCTCCTACAATATAAATATTTGTAAGCGTATGTTGGGTTTATCATTATACTCGTGAAATTTATAAAACACGACAATTTTGAAGTATCCCTGAAACTGAGATGGTCAAATACATTGGTATCGGAACCTTTGGGGCATAAATGTGTATTCAATCTTGGAAATTAAAATGTATCAAAATGAGAAATATCAGAAACGTGCTTTAGTGGAATTATGAAAGATTGGACCCTGGATCACTCGTTTCAGATCTGTAGAAAGTATAACATGATGACATGAACAAGGATGATAAAATCATTGTATGTTAAACATGACTTGTTGAGTCCAGCCGAAAACTGGGGTGCCTCCACAAATTCGGGACCATGGCTGTATGCAAACCATGACCAACAAGAGTAGGGAACAAAATGCATTTATTTCTTCCATAGGTCTGGGTGGAAATGTTATAAAGTTGTGGAAGGCGAATGGGTGGTGTAGTGGTTGTAACCCCTGCGATCAAAGCAGGAGACTCTATTCCTGGTAATTTTCACCTGACTGAAAGTTATCGCAAAATGCAAAGTAATGATTCGATTTAGATTGCAAAATCATTATCATCAAATAAAATTATGGAAGTAGTGTCTCTGACGAGAGATCATTCTTTACTCAATATTTCATTGTTGAGTAGTATCTATTAGAGCATCCAGCCACACCGAGGTGACTCCTCATCCGTCTGCTTTCTTCCGGTCTTAAATAGCCCATTTCACTTAAATATCCTGCGCGTTGTTCTCTAGGGGATGAGTCTTTTATTGGCCACCGCAGGGGTAGTCCTTTGTTGTGGTTCGTGTGTCATTCGATTTCCGGCCGTGGCGATCGTCTCCCGCGACGATATGGGAGAGATTTTGCCATCGAGGATTCGTCACGGCTCATTGCTTGCGCGCACATCCGTTTGGAGTGAGCCTTGGAAATGGTAGTCACCACTGTATCCTCTCTCTATGCTCTAACCAACTTCTTGGTCAAAGACGTCGGTCCTAATCGGGCGCGTCCCAATGTGTTCCCCAGAATTTCTATCTCATTTACAATTGTTGTGACTTGCTTACAAGTATTTGCTTACAAGTAAATAATTAGTGTGTTATTGACATAATAGTAAAATGAATATGAAGTGTTTATATAATTGGATATACTTCTTAAACTTTAATATTAAATATAAATATTTTATATTCAATATTTTTTTGAGTATCCAAATAAAAAATCTATATATGTATTTACATATTTCGTACAGTTTTAATACATCTAAATCAAATCTTTAAGGATTTTTGGCAGCAAGGACTGAATCTGAAGAAACTTGTGAAACGCATTTCATAAATACCAAAAAAGGCATGAAAATATAGAAATTGTAAATAAAGAAAAGGTTTTCTTAGGTTTTTCTACTACCTTACATGTTGTTATTTAAACATACCTGGACGTCTGATTTGATTATAATATTGGTGAATATTTTTAGAATAGTATAGAATATTTATTTAGTTTGGCTCAGATAATCTGGTCTGTTCTTCTGTTAAACCATGTACAGTTGATTATGCATCCAAAATTAGTCAAATTACAATATTAATCAAAATTAAATTATCGGATCACAGTTATTTAAACAGACATTAAAACAATTAATTATAAAATTACAATAAAATATTAACATTACTATAACAGAAATATAAATATTTACAGTGCAATTATAACAATATTTAATACTTGATATTTTCCCCTTGTCTTAACTTTACATCCCGGTATTTACGTCAAGAGTCAGTGGAAAATTAGTGAAGATTCTGACTAGGGTGGGGATGGAGACCTCTCACAGATATGATACAGGTTAAGGATACATCGTTTTAACATAAATTTTACTTAATATATTCACATTTTCTTTTATGTACTAAATATGCTTTAAAATATGTGGTAAAATCTAATGCAAGATGCGTAACATTGACCTATTTCATTTGTAAATTAATTCACATTTTACCATATAAAATTTTTTAATCTATTTTTATCTAGCATTTCCTTGATATTTAAAATAATCCTCAAATACGCAAATATTATTTCCCTAACATTAATACATATTAATTACCAAATTTAAACTGATTTTAGATTTTTAAACAGGAAGAACCCAGCTGTTCTGAATACTTAAAATTCTTTACTGGCATTTCAAAAGATAAGAAATTATTCTCGCTTTAAATTATTTGAGTGAAGTGCAACCCCTAATATCATTCAAAAGTTTGTTCCATTCCCAAATAGCATTCAATGTGAATGAGTTGTGACATGACTTCCTACAGTCACCAAACAAGTTTGGCAACTCCTGTCTCGTAGGCCGACCGGTCAAAGCAGAAGTATCTTAGCAAACACGTTTACTCATAAAAATTATCAATACGATTACTATTAATGAAAGAAAGTTAATACTTACCCAAGGACAGAGATACAATAAAAAAACAAGTTGGAATACCTCTAAACTATCAATATTACCAAATATATTTTAACAGCTTTGGTGGAAATTTATTTTCTTAAAATGAAATAGAATAGGAGGCACCAACAATCATTGTTTTATTTTCAGCAGATTTACGTTTTTAATAATTAAAAAATACATAAAAATCTACTATAATGTTAAATTGGTCTCAAACATGGTTATGTTTGTATAATACTTTCAATTTATACATTTATTTTGCAATATCATAAAAGCTGAAAGAATATCGCGTGGTACCACAATGAATAAATAATAATAATAAATTTATTGTCAAAAAACAGTACAAACTGCGTATGACCACGTGGAGGACAATAAACTAATTTACACTCCGGAAACAAGCAAGGGACCATCCCATCAATTCCGATCAAGGACCCTAAGGCACAGGCGGATTCAAAAAAAAGTCGTTACATTAGTCCAGATTCATTTAATACAGGGAAATAAATTATCTCAACAACGCACTTCGTTATAATCCACTAGCTGACATAATGTCAACGTACATTTAACCAAGCCGACCAACAGTACACTGTTGCCACATAACGCATGATCCAACCTGGTAATTGTAGGAAGCCATGATTGTAAGCATTGTTATTTTTTTGTATCTTTGACTCTCTTGCTTGTGTATCTCACTATTAGTTCTACCATCGGCTTTCCTCGCCAGCAATCGTAATATGTGTAGTCCTGAGCTGCCATCCAGTTTCCCCAGCGTCGTCCCCTTCTCCTCACCTCTTCCTCATACTGTGGTCGTCACAGAGCTTCCTCCAGCTTCGTTGAATCTCTTTGCAGGCGATTGAGCACCCGAAATACTTCCGGTGTGGCACCGCAACTAGGATGCTTGTGCGGAAACACAGTCCTCGGCGATAGTGGAGTGGGGATTCAACGCAGATGATCAAAGCGAGCAGACATTGCTCCTCCTCGCTTTCTAGAATGATAGGACATTTTGTGTCAATGTTGTATTATTAGGTTGTTACGAGTTTCCCATCGAAACAAGGATTAAGTCTTGAAGATGTATGTAAAGTAGNAAATGAGCAAATTTTGGAGACCTCAGAAGATGTTAGTTTTACAATAAAAAATAGAATAAATTATCATTATTTGTCAATTTATATCGCTGAAATTCATTCATATTTTAAACATTTAAATAATTTAATTAAATATTTTCGATAGCCATTTTCTTCAGTTCTCAATATTTTGTACTAGCAACAACGATATTCTTTTTTCATCTTTTTTTGTTCATATGAAAGAAATAGCGTGCATTTTATAAAAGAGGTTGAAATTTCAATTATTTCTCAAATCTAATAAACAGATGCAAAATATTATTAAAAATAAAACCACATATTTTCTTTGCAATTTCGCAGCGCTGAAAACTTTGCTACGAAACTGAAATAATATGAGAATTTTTTTTTCAACAAATTATTTTGGCACTTATTTTTACTGCTTTCGTTTGTGTATCCTGAGAGGGAAATTAATGATATTTTAAGTTAGTTATATTTGATGTTTATTTTTCCATTTCACGATAAATATTCGTTTCGAATTACGTTTTATTTAAATTACTAAGGATAAACAGATAGTGAAACATAAACACCAATTTCATCTAATTTAATGTGGTTAGATTCAACCAGAGAGACTTGAACTATTCAGATTCGAAACCTACGCCCATGACAGAAGCTACAGCCCTGAGGGAGGGGCGAATGAGGAAGGGAGATGCTCCCTCTGAGCCCTTTGGTCGCTAATGACGTCGCACCAAACAAGGGCCCCACGCCCCAAGAGTCCTATTTGAGAGGCTCGCAGTGACCACACGCGACATCATATGCTTCGAAGAGCTGCGGTGGCCAGGAAGATTCAACTGATAGCGTTATGGTCACTGCATTGCATTGCAACCTCTGTCCTGCGAATTTGTTACAATGAGTTTACCACTGCGAAACACGTGCATCCAAGTCTGAACATTTATCTAGTGTGGTTCACTTGTACTTTCTATATAGATGTCATGCAAATTCAGATACAGAATTGCATTTCTTCAATAGGTTTATCTTTCCGTAGAGCAGTGGTAGTCAGTTTTAGGGTTGGTACATAGTCCAATAAATTATATTTTCAGTAATTTAAATCGGACACATTCCTTTGCGTTGCCTTTGGTTTACTTTTTCACGCCAAGAGGAGGATAATTTTGAAGTAATGTAAAACAACTATAAAACTGACTAAGTAAAATAGTAGGGCCATATACACTAATTTTTATCCTTTTATACCTGCCTTTGCTTTTATCCTTTCTCGGGAGTTTCTAACCGCGTCGAACAAAACCCAACATAAATGAAAACTTGGGATATAAGTAGAACAAAGTATATTTTAATATTTTTAGGAAAGCACATTTCGAAATAATCATGAAGTGTTTCTGTAGAAAACAAATTAATAATTTATTTATAACTGTTTAACTTTTATTGATATTATTTTTGATATCTAACATCATAAATGTTCACTATTATTTTAATTTAGAATCTAATTTTTCACTTTTAGCGTTCAGGATGTTAACAGACGAATCATATATTATTTCATTTTTGATACTAATAATACAATTAACACAACACGCTAATGACGAAAAGCACAAGAACGATGTATGTGCTTGGTACACGACCACAGAAACTCCATCCTTTATTCCTACCCCGCCTTCCCTTCGCATGTCACGAAACCTAATGCACAGGAGGAGTCATAAGTGCAATTCTGCTCGCCTGGATGACTCCGCGGAGGGTACAATCCTCTCTACAGAAACCACCAAACAAAGCACAGACTGTGAGGCACTGTTTACGGGAGTAAAGTAGTTTTCTGCTACGCATTCACCTCCCTTCCCCTATGATTTCGTGTACGAGACAGAGGTAGGGAAAGACAAATGAGATAGTGAGATTGACCTGGAATCTCGTTCATCCATTGTCCCTCGTTATTGTCATGACTTGAATGGTAACGGTGGTGATAGATACAGAGAACGCGGAATAATAATGAGTGAATATATTATTCGTTTATGACAAACATTGCTTAGACTTGAAAGATAAATTGGATACATAAAACAATTTGACTTTTTGCAGTGAAATAATGACATGTACATTAGTTCATTCTGATTATTTTACTGAAAAGGAAACATTAACGAATATATCTTATTTCATTTCTACGTCTAAATGCTGCAGTACCAGAGAAGAAGTCACACATAGGAAACTCGAATTGAGTAGGTCTTGATATTATATCACGACTTTGTATTTATCAACGCATAATCTTCTTTATCATCACCTGTTTTGTTCATGCAGAGGAAACTACTTCGTATGTTTTTTTGTTTTTTTTCTTCTTCTAACTAAACTCTTCATTGGCAAATCAGAATTTGAATTTTTCTCTTGACTGTTCTTCACATCTCGCCTTCTCACATGTTTATATTTATTTCTGAATTATATCTCACTAACTTTTACACATTTTTATGTTCCCTAACTACGAGTCACGTGACTTAACTTTTTCGTGGGTGAGCGCTGAGAAACTCCATCTCATTTGAAATGTTGTATTTAATACAATGTGATGGACTATGACTATAAGGAAAAATAATAAATTTCGAGACTTTTTTAACACATATATTTCATACAGCTTACGTTTCATCCCACGTGTTGGGACCTCATTAAGCTACAAAAAATATTACATCACAATTTAATATATAATAGAAAACTTAGAAAGTCATCAACTGATAAAAATGGCAAAGTGTAGTACATACGTATTGTAATGAAATGCTTAAAAGTTTAACATAAAGGTTGTCGGACAGTCATTATACAATATTAATAAGTAAATATGAGACAACCTCCAATCAACCATTATTAGTGGAATTTAATGGTCCAGTAATACCAACTCTGTGAGTTGTGTGAGATAGCGTAAGTAAGCTTAGAAGAAATTCGCACGTCATAGTAGATATGTTTCTAAGGAAAAACTTTTAATACGTTTTAAAAAGTTCCGCTAGATTTCTTTCTGGAGACTACATAATTTTTTTATAAATTTATAGCCAAAAAAAAGCAGTTATAACTGCGTATGAACACGTGGAGGTCTTGTGAGACCACATAGTCCAGTTAGCTACAGGGCCTAGATAGAGCTCACAAATAATTTCAAGTGGTTTAAAATATGTGAATGACGGAGACGAAGTTTGTAGTGGTGCGTGAACTGAAGCCACGACGTCTCATCGTCTACAGCGGTAACTCGTGTTTCCCGGAGGGTACGCGTTCGTCCCCTACGAATTTCCATTTACTTCACAAATGAGATTTTCTGAACAGCAGCGGGCGCGGACCGTTGCTTTTGAGCCGCAGGATAAACCGCGGCGAAGGGTGGTTTAACCGCCAGCGAAAATGCCATTACAGGAACCGCGAGTCCTGCCGAAGGGGAGGGCGACGGGGTCTATCAGTGGGAGGATCGGTGGTGGCAGCTGCCAGTTGGGCTGCGTTGGACCTCACCGCCTTCGATTGCTGGAGATGCTGCGAGATTGGAGCTGTGGATACGAAAAAAGGGGTAGAAGGATTTGGGAAATGGAGCGGAAAGAAAACATAGAAGGAAGAAGAGGAGATGGTAGGAAATGAGATTATTTTGTAAGGTTCGATAAAAAATATTTGGAGATTTCGACACACGTACAACATTAAAGAAATGCATTAGTTCGAACAATGTGGATATATTCTAAAAATATGAACGTCATTATATACTATAAAAGAAACTTAGCAGAAATTATTAGAATACATTTTGAAAATAGTTATTTCATGAGTATTCCTGAAAAATTATGCAAAATATAATGTCCACAGAAATGACATATTCATTGGAAATGTGTAGTCACATAATGATTTATTGAGTGGGAATTATAAACGAATGTAATATTAAAAAGGAAGGAAATATATCGAGATATTTTTTTTTGTTCGAAGAAATAATGCTCATTATCGCAAGGGGTCTTGTTGCATTGTGTTGTGGGTTGGACGTGCAGGTGTTCAGTGGTTTGTCAGTGTGTTAGCGGATATCCAGAGCCTGTTGTGAGGATACAGCTGCCGTACATCTTGCTGCGCGTAGTGGCGGCCTAGGAGGGGTAGGGGGGAAGAGGGCATTGACGTTGAAACAGTGCTTCTCTCCGCCCCTCCTCACCCGTGTTCCGTTCATCTATTGCGATGCATCACTGCGGAAAACGCACGCCCAGGTGGGAGCAAGGCGGCTCTCACGACTACAGTGTACCCCTCTCCCCTTTATCACCGTTTCACCCACCCACCCAAAATTCCTTCCTACTCTTAGCTTCGTTGTTATGTTCATTGATGGATTACGAAAATGAATTTTACCTTAAATCAGGTTTTGTTGGATATCACGTGTTCTAAAATCAGTACACTTTTTACGCTACAAAGTTGGTATCATTACTCCAAGTTAGTCAAATCACTGAGAAGAAAAAAATTGTTTATTTATATTTCGTGTAATTGTTTTGTAACACTATGAATTATAGTGATAAGAAAACATGATTTAATTAGTATCTATCGGTTAATAATATAGTGCAAACAATATTTAGGTGTCAACTTGTTTGTCCCGGACAAACTAATTAAAGTCATTTTCCATAATTTTCCTGAATTAAAAGTTGGTCTTTTTTAAAAATAAATGTTCTCCATCAGACGCAATGTATTAAACCATCAGTTATAATTGCAGTATTTTCATTTAAATGGCCGGCGAGGTATGTTTTTCAAGTTGAAATCACAACAAGTACATGTTCGTATGTTTATTTACACCGATTTAAGATATTTTATTTATTTAATTCCACATTCGCTAGTACAACCTTATACTAATCCATGAATTCAGCAGCACTTGAATCGTGGTACAGGGGAAATTGCGGATGTTGCAGAAATGTTAAGAAAAACGGAGGATTTTTGCAATGATGAAAACTTTGATTATTGTGAATATGAAACTTGCTTCCTTTACTTTGAGTGACGTCGAATTACGCGATAAATTAGACAATATTTTTCTTGTGTCAAAATACCCTACATATCATTAGCCATACTTATGTTAATGTAGAGACCATTTATTAATTTCAAAAGTCTTTCAAATTTATTCTTCACAGTTTAATTCTGAGTTTAAACCGATAATATGTAAAAGATTTCTCGCAATATGGTTCCTTCGTTTAAATATTTTAGAGCCTTGAAAATATGTAATTCATGTATACCTTGCTTGAAATACCCTTAATAATTAATTGTGAACCTCAACCACTTGCTACCACTACTATGTAGACACATTGTATAATTTCGTAGAAAGAAATCATTGCTGCTTGAAGGCAAACAATTTTCACAACAAGAATATAACAGAACAGTGATTGTGTAAACCAAAGTATGACTCGACGTTCCCTAATCAACATAGACTTTTTATGTCTCAAATTTAAAGATTAAGATGAAGTACAATTAGAGAAGGAAGGAAATGAGGTAAAATCTGGTAATATTGAGATGTAGACTTCAAACTCAGAGTTTGGCAAGGAAGTAACGACGTTATATTCTATTTCGCTCATATACGTACCTCGCCTCCAGCTATCTTTCCTGCTGCCTCCACATAACTCTTTTGCCCGAGGGAGATTGGTCAATTCTCAGTGGGTGATCACGGAATGACATTTACTGCTAACGACGAAATCGAATCATACTCCGTCTCATATCAAGTTCCATGTCTTATTAATATCACTTTCTCCACACACGGAAGTCCGGGGAGACATGCGCGGTAGATTACTTGATTTTGTTAATGATTACATCGTTACAAAGCTATATGTTTTATTAATGGATGATCCAATTCGGTAGTAATTAGTAACGTTGCCTAATTTTTTTTTATTCTAACAATAGTTTTGAAATTAGACTAATATTAGTGGATGGAAAATGTAAATATTTAACCAGCTTAGTTATTAGTGACACTAATACTAAATACTTTTCATGAATCATTGAGGTAATGTCGGATTCAAACGTTTTATATACTTGCCAACTTGTAGGAAAATTTATTTCCTCCCTCAGAGCCGTGGATGCAAAGAATTCATGGTTAAGTTTACTACGATATACAATAAAATTATTACTTCTCTATCACTTCAAAAAATATACAAATAAAATAAAATAATAATAATAATAAATTCTTGGCTTATGTAATATGTAGTGTGCTTATACAGGCCCTACCGACCTGTTTACCACTTTCACTATCCTTAACACTAGAGTAGTCAGAAGAATTTTAAATAGTGATGTCGCATGAGGTGAGGATACTTGGCATACCACGCACACCACCTGAATCTACTTATAAGTAGTGAAAACGGTAACATAATATAACAATAATAAACAAAAACAAGAATAATGAACACACTAAATATTACGTCCCTTACACATACAGAAAAGTTTACACTCGAGAACCATCCTAACCCCTATAACTGATGTCCATTCCGGACCAATCTTCCTCTATCTCATCACTTGGATCACTAACACAAGTGGAGGCATTGCTAGTACGTGATCACCTTCATACTTCGTATGAATATGACTTTACCTCAACAATTCATGAACAGTGTATAGTAAATATTTAATGAATCTATTATCAAAATTTAGTTCTATAAAAGTGGAACACAAAGTGCGAATTTTTTTGAGAAGCACGAATAAGTTGACAAACAAAAAACAATTTCTGTGCCATTAAAAGTATATTTAACTGTATTAAACACCACTATTGAATTATCTTGAACAATACATCCCGCGGTAAATTACGTTCCTAATCACTATTGAATGTTTTGAAACATCCCTACTTGTATCCCTCTCCTGAGGGGGAATAAACCTCGTTTTCTCCAATGTGGCTTCCCGCTGATGAAAAATACGTCTACGAAGTTACCCACAAGGGGGAGGGAGTCATTTCGTTTGAGTCTAACTTTGAGATAATATGATTCCACTAACACGCCACTTTTCTCCTCTAGGGCGTGTATAGGCCCCTTCCTTATCCCTCGAGGTACTTCAGAAACGCCCCATCTCATCACAAGGAGAGTAGGATCAGTTTGTACACATGTCGATATGGTGAGTTCATGTACGCACATATTAGATTATGATAAGATCAATTATATACTTCATGAAATAACCGCGAAAATATTTCAATTCTGTTATTCTCCACTTCTAGTTCATGTAAGCAGAATTGTAACCTTTATACACATTTTTGGAATATATTAAAACATAAATGTGCTATTTTTAAAAAAGTGGAATCTATTGCGTTCCTATTTCGAATATTGCACCCGTAAATTTATGTTCGCCATAATATTCTGTAATCTCGTTGTTCAAAAATTACTTTCTCATCTAAAGGTTTGATGAATTATAGACATATATCAGTGTTAAAATATATCATTTAACTGCAACTCAAAATCTTATCGAAGGAATTTCAACCCGAAGTGGGTGTTAAAACGTGCAAGAAAATCATGGTCTAAAAGCATTTATTTTCTGCGTGAAATAAGTGGAGTTTTGATTCTTTTGTATCCAACTCAAAATTAACAAAAAGAATTTCTTTGCTCAGGGACGGAAATTGTTTGAATAATTACGATTTTACGAAAATAATTCTACCTCCGTTTCGTTACTGGGTCGATTCCTATGCCATTTCGGCGCAAGGCCTGTCTCCAAACGTAGTCGTTCATTTTACTAAATAAATGATAGGCAAACTGATTACTTTTTCTGCGAAATAATTCTCTTTCCCTGCCTTGACCACGTCTGATCCTTCCAATCTCGCCACTTAATAATGCAAACCCTTCCGCCAATCAGTAGGGTTCCCAGTGGTTCGGCAGAGGCGCGCGTGCCGTTTTATTTCATGCAGAGATCTCGAGGGGGCTGCCAGACGCTGGCAATACGCAAGTCCGCTCGCTTCCCGGTCGGAGTATCAGAATTATTGAATTGCCCGTTCCGTCAAGGCTCTGAGCCGTCTCTATTCTAGCGTAGAGTTAGCGTGTACACATTCTGCGTATCGTTTCTAAGTGGAGAAGACTCGTGACATTGTAGATATGTTAGTTTTTAGAATTCTGTTTTAATGAACGTTTGATACATTAATAAACAACGACTTACTACCTTATGCTGAACGAATACTACGTACTTTGTGATATTAAGTACACAACGTTTCGACTTTATGTTGAAGTCGTCGACAGGTGTTACAAGTTATATCTCTAATAATACCAATAACTTGTTGTAATTCGCAACACCTGACTACGAAGTCGAAACGTTGGGTACGTAATATCACAAAGTACGTAGTGTTCGTCCAGCAAAAGGTCGTACATCTTAAATTATTTATTTATTTTGATTATATAAAGAACTTTAATCGTAGTAGAAACAGTTGATAAACTAGCTATACAGTATGGGACGCAAGCCCGTGGCCAGGTTGTTTTTAGCAGGATAATGATCTACTCGTATAAGTGCGAAATAAATACATCTCACCTCTGCAGTAAGTGCGTGAAACCATTACATACCCCTAACAAAGTTTTATAACTTGTGGAACTGATTATGATTAATGCCCGAGGAATGTTAATGGCATTTATTACTATTGTATCTCACTTTGTTTTTAGAGTATTTTGAATGCGTGACACTCTCCCTCGTCCCGGTTGTACACACCCTTGATTGGATACTGGTTATGGTGATGGTACGTAAAATTTGAAATTTATTCAATCATACATGAGATTAGTGATGTATTCAAACATGTTGTTTACGAAGTTTAGAGAGTCTTCCAGATTGTTTTTTTTTTAAATTCATGGTAATGCTCATTTGAGAAATAATATTCTTCTGGAAAAGTCTTGGTAATTTTAGTTCATTTACATAGAGAATGAATCTTCACGTAATACCGAGATTTATTAGTACTACAAAAACTTTGAGGAAGGAATGAAGCGAATTGTCAATATATTATGTAGCAAACCTATCGCCCAATAACGGCAGAGGAGGTCTACCGGTAGCTTCTTTGTTTTCATGACATCGCTGAGGGGTATAGCGTGGGTTGAAACCCTGCTCGACTAAACTAGGTGAGCTTTTAAGCTAGGGTTTCCCTCGTCTATTCCAGAGAAATGTCGGTTCGGTACCATAGGTTTCTGGCAACCCAACACCACTCCTTCCTAATTCCCTCCTCTAAGTCACAGTTAGGTGGAAGAGCTTTCCTCGTGCACTGAAACCCGCCGAAATACATAAAATAAATAAATATATAAATAATATATGTTCTACAAGTCTCAATCACATTAACCTCTTAAATTTCAAGAAGGTACATTTTAATATTCTGTACTTCAAATAAACTTTTGAATGAATTAATGTTATTATTTCTACATAAGAGTCTTGACCACGAAACGCCTTGAGCTAAAAGCCCCGATCGAGTTTTCCTCCCCTACTGAGCATAGGGGTCCCAAATGACTTTTGCCTCGGTGAGGGGTTGTGGTTCCGAAAGTTTGCGCCTCGTACGTACGCGTTGTATGGAATTATTAAACGCGTGGTTCGCGAAGGCTCTGCTCAATTGGGAGTGAAGCGTACACGAAGCTTGCAAATGAACGGTGAGCATGTGAGCAGGGGTTGGATCTGAAAGCTTGTTGTCGTTGTTGCTTTCTGCTCACTAGAAGTTGGATGTTCACTTCATTTAATGTTACATGTTGTAAACAATGTGTTCCCAGTATATAAGAAAACCTTCGATACAATTTCCAAGTTTCTTCGATTTGTGATATTTTCACGAGATATTTGATTTGAAAGTGATAAGGCTACGCTTCCGATTCACACAAAATTCTATTTGTGTAAGAGATTTTACCCTTAATTAAATAAATGCAAGACTTACGTCCTTCAATGGATAAACAGTTTATATATTGTGATAAAAATACACAACTTTTCAACTTCGTAAAAGGTCGTAAGTCTTGCATCATTTATTTAATTAGATTGTATAATGGACGTTAATTGTAGTAGATTTTACCCATCTTCTATTATATCACCAAATCGTCTTTAGTATTCATCTTTTTTATCTTACTACACCCCACTATTTTCACCGACATTTATTGCTAGTTGAAGATGATGTGGAAAAAGCTTATAATTTAAAATTGTGTGGGTTTCTGATGTCGCAGTGACCATTTTCTATATTCTCTTTTTGTTACTGTATTGTATTTTTTTGTAATATAAAATTTTATAAAAATTTTTTAAATACAGTTTTCCCTTTTCTATAAACAACAATTTTCATTATTTTTCCCCTTTATCAATTATTCTTTTTTTTTTTTACGGGGTTGATGAAACCCAAGACATGCCGAGTAACGTATATTTAAAATATGGAATGTGATTAGGACTCCATACACGAATCTTATCATGAAAAATATAAATTTGAAACCACGTTAGGTTATATATGTAATATGAATAATGAAGAATAGACCTACATATTTATTAATTTTTTCTGTGTTAAACCCAATTTAAGTAGATGAAAAAAACCCACAAAAATCAACGTATTTCTTACAAACAAATTTGTTGGTATTCTGTCAATATTATAACACGTACCGAACTACTTGTATTCGTTGCTTAGGAGTGTGCTGAAATGTTAAATCCACCTCTGCTTTACGACCCTTGATCGGAATTGATGGGGTAGGCCCTTGCTTGCTTTCAATGAGTTTACAGTCCTCCGCGTGGCCATACGCAGTTTAATACTGCTCTTTTTACAATAAAATTATTATTTCCTTGCAATACGTCTCACTGAGGATTAACTTCTAGAATCCTTCTACCCCGCTTCTCTCCACCATGGTCTCCATCATCACCAAAGCGTCAACCCGTGAAAGGCCATCTTTTTATAGCATTAATGCGATCCGCAGACGCGCTAATATTATTCGCGCTCCGCCTGCAGCGTTGAGTCGGTGTCGCGATGCCCGCGCGCTCTGTTGACAACGCGGGGAACTGACGCGTAAGCTACTTCGCTGGACGCCATTACTGCTGGAACGATGAGTCTGGTCTTATTAACAAAATCAGAGTGAGTGAGATTTTCAGAGATAATGGATGCAATCACGGGAGCTTACGAGGATTTGTTATTGAATATCGATAAAACGAACGTACGATTACGACTTATGGATTTGTCTTTGGACAAGAATGGTCGAAAAACACACACCAATGTGACGTGATAACCGACGCGATAGGAAAATGTCATTATACCATTGATTTTTTCATAATACTATAAAAAATACAAAGATTTTTATTATTTGCGTTGTAGTCTCTATTTAAAACAGGAACGAGAAATTGTATTCAGTTAGTTCTAATGACGTCATTAACTAGTTTAAAATGACGTTCCTTTCAGACTCAAAAACTTTATATGTAGATGATATTTTGAATGCATTATAAGAAAACAACGTTTATAATTATTTTTCAGTGTTTGTATAACATTTTATTTACGTTTTGAATTAATTGAATATACATCTGCTACTAATAATGTAAATAAAAACGACCTTATATTGCAGGCTATATACTTCTACTCTTCTTACTCGTGCATATCAACGACACTTGTCAAAGATTTAAAACTCTAAACATTTTGACGTTATACACAATATTGTATATGTTTTTGTTTGTATGTTTTAATATTGTGGATAATTTTAAAGATTTCAGAGTTCTAAGTCGACAAATGTCGTTGATATGCATATATAAGAAGAACAGAATAAAAAATTGTCTGAAACATAAGGTCGTTTTTACTTCCAACTTTATGATTTTATTTTATATCTGTTCTTCATGAAAAACATCTCTCTTCTTGATTTCCACTAACCCACATTTTCCATACGAAAACAATTCAGCTTTGACCGTGATATACTGTACATAGAAAGCATTTATTATCTCGTTAAAGTTATCAAGTAACAACAAGACGAGATATGTCGTAAACCATAAAATACAGAGTATAAGCATTTTGATTTTGACATCACATATGTTTGGACAATACTCAGATCGAGATCCCTCACCATTGCTATTTCCGAAATGGAGTTATTAACGAAAGCCTCGTACGTAGGTTTTAAGCAGAGATGGACACAGAATCGGATGTTGCGATGAGCAGAGATGATGTGTATGAGGCTTATTCGTGATACGTTTATGAATATTAGTGAATATTGATGCTGTCAGTATTGACTATTGGATTTGGAGTGAGGGATTTTATGTTCATTTCTGGCATAGCTTTACTCATGTTGGTACTTTGAGACACATTATGAAAATGGGAGCATTGGTGCGGATTGGGATTACGAACTACGTGTATGGATAGGAAAGTTGGAATTAAAAATTACGCATTAAAGTTTGAGATAAAGGATGTCAAACTTAATATCAATTGTTAATGTTGGCCAACACCTAATTATTATTTGAAATAATGTTATTTTCGTTTTGTATTTACCTAATAAGAATAAATTTTAAATATGTTCCAAAGAAAGAAACGTTAAGGTTCATAAAACAATATTCTCTTGGTACTTCAAGCACTCGTTTTCAATATTTCAGAGAGGATTACTATTTTGCGCGTCTACCAATCATATTATAACCATATTATGACAGCGCAACACAAGATAATAAGAAATAAGCCTGAATTGCCGTGGTGCAGAAGTCCAGTGGTAGCGTTCTTGCTAGGAGGAGCAGATGAAGTAACCTGATTAAAATCCCGGCGCTGTCGGATACCTAAAGACGGACGATGAAGAACGTCCGAAACGGAACGTGAGCTACACATCTGTTAAAAATGATTAAGCAATGGTAGACCGTGGATAGTATCGAAAAAAAGTTGTAATAGAAACGTTTTAACATAGTCAAGAAAGCAGACAAGTCGCCGACGTCGAAAAGAAATCTTCTAGCGACACCATAAAAACTTTTCTTGCGAGAGTCGTTAAGGCGTTGTGATCCGACGTCGAATATGCATTTTTTTTTACAAAAATCAGGTTTTTAATACGTCGTTAGACGACGTCGTAAAGATGTCGTTCTCCTTCGTCGGTTCGACGATATATGCGTGTGCTAGGACAGCGCCGTCACGATTTTGTCGTCGGTAGGACATAGACGATGTTGCAAACGACGTCTTTACGATAAGTTTCTACACATGGGTAAGTCCATAAACTCTCCCTACCTCGGCAGCTCATCTTGTCACCATTTCTATTTTGCCACAAGGGATCATTAGCGATGAACAACAATGACAGAATAAATTTAGGGTTAACGGCTGTTGTTTACACAAACTCCGATAAGATATTCGTTTTATTTCTATTTTGTTATCTTCTGTAAGCACACTTGCACAATCAAAGGTTTTCATAGCTAAATCATTTTCACACAAAATAGCAAATTAATACAGTCTTCATATTTTTCATTCCTTAACCGTGTGTTTGAATTATACGCTCGGGTTTATCTTGTAGAACATAATTGGAATATGACTATATTATTCAATATCTTGGAGACATGCGCTTAGGAACGTGATACTGTAGTCTCTCTTTGTAACGATTATATAACAATAATCTCTCTATGATGGAATGAAGAAGGGTTGTTTGGTTTGCCATGACAGTAAAGTATTTATTCTTTCCCTATACTGATATCATCTCTGTTTATAACGATGGTATTTCAATCGTTCAAGTCGTTTCAGTTCAGTCTTAGACCTCTTCAGTTTTTTGCAAATTCAGGACAAAGATCAGTGCTTTGGAAGGGAAAATGGAAGTGAACTAGGATGACGGAATCCTTCCACTACTCGTAAAGTAAAAATAGAAGTGTGATAGGGGGAAAATATTTAGATACAGCATAAAATACTGAAACAGCATTTTGCAAATTTAATGTAAGTAAATAATTGTGATAATTAATTTAATAAATATTTGTTGGGTGAGTGTATGGTATTATTTTATTTTCAACCCTATTACATCAAATTTTGGCTTCACTCTAACGATTTCTCTCTCTCTCTCTCTACAACGATGAAAATGCCCAGTCCCTTGGATATCGTTAAAGAGGACTGTATCACCAATTTGAGTGGTGAGTGTGTTAAACATCTTGGGCGATCTGTTAGCTTTAAACCGTTACCTTTCAACAGCTGTTTTTCAAATTTAATGTAAGTAAATAATTGTGATTTTTCATTTAATAATTATTTGTTGAATGAGTTCACGGTATTACTTTATTTTTAACCCTACTTCATCGATATCTCTCCATAACGATGAAAATGCCCAATCTCTTGGATATCGTTAGAGACGACTGTATTATCAATTGACTGGTGTATGTGTTAAATCTCTAGGGCGATCTTTTAACTTTAAACCGTTTTCAATACTTCACCACATATTAGCTTAACCTACTCGTTAGCGAGTGAGACAATCGAGCTTTAAGATCATCCGGTTGGAATCGCGGTCTCGTGACACGCGTCGTCATGTTCTGCGTGGATGAAAGAGAAATGATCGTGTGAGCAGAGCTCTAAGCACGCGTGACCAAGGTGAGAGCGTCCGTGCTTGAATCTGGCGCACGCGGCTTACTGCGCGAGCATTAATCACGCTTCAAAACACCGTGGCTCTTTTAAAAGGGTGCATTCGAAGAAGAGTGCTCGTGTGGTGGAGTGATCATTAAATTCGTGATCGAGAATAGCGAATGATTGTCACATACAATTTGTGGTGGACTCTTTAATTTACTCCAATATCATGATCAGTTTGATCATGTAAGTTTTGTCTCTGTATGTATTTTTAATTTTAATATTGACAATTATAGATCTAACATTTTACTTGAATTTCTTTACAAAGTTAGGGAATGGAAACTTGAACTTGAATAACGTTGATAACTGTCAGTCAGGTGAAAATGGCGACGAGCCTGGAATCGGACCCGGGACTCCGCGGGACTGGGTGCCTCTGCTCCTGCGGGGGTCTGGGTGGAAACGGTGTACAGTTGTGGTGTAGTGGTTAACACCCCTGCGATCAAAGCAGGACTCTCTGGTTCGATTCCCAGCTCGTCGACGTTTTCACCAGCCCGAAAGTTATCATATATCTTCTCCACGTGTAGGGTACACGGAAGAAATGTATGCATGAATAACGTTGTGAACTGAGCTTACTTTTACTATTTGATTTCACTGGATCAGATCTTCTTTTACTCAAATGCGCGGGTAATAGCAAATGTTTGTTTACATTTGCGTTTCTTCCTTGAATGTGAATTGCCTAAAAATCGGACGAATCAAAGCTCAGCCATGTGATTCGGACCGTGTGATAATAAAAACCATGGGATTTTCTATTACTTTGAGAATTTCTAATTACGCGAGTTTTGGATCAAGTGCACACCTGTTTTCTCTCTTCGGAAAGACACGTGTGAAATATTAGTGGTTCTAGACGAGAAAGGAGGAATTTTTTCAGCACATTTTTGCGTTTCTTTTGGTAGGTTTATCCCCTTTTCTTCCAACCGTGCCCATAATTCCCCTTTTCTCATGTTTTACTGCAGTTTTCAATGATCCACTGGAGCGCATTTTTTAATTTATAAAAGATATGATATGTGAGTTTTATTCCTTTCATGTATGGTTTCGAATCAATATAAAAATATTCAATTAATGTTTCCACTGATTGCTGTGAACATGTAAATTGTAAACCCATCTTTTTTTAGTAAATGTGGATACATGACTGCAACTATAAAACCATTGGAAGAACAAGGTATCGAAAATGAAAACTATGAGATATATTTTCTTCATTCTTCTGGTGAATGATGATTTGATTACTTATTAGAATAGGAGCAAGATGATTATAGCACCTTTTTGTCCCCTTTCCCTTATTTTAGCACCATCTTCTCATTTGAAAAATGGTACCTAAAATACTGACCTTGCTAATTACATTAGGAATCGTTTATAAATTACGTCACTGTCTTTGGGGGTTGGCGAATTGTGACGGTTCGTGATGAGAGGGGTTGGGGGTGTTTTAGAAAGCGTGACGTTACATTTGATATATCATAAATGTTAAAAATTGTCTCAATTGAAGCAAATTTTCCTATAATGAATCAAAAGTCTTATACACCCTTACACACCATTTTCTCCGTGCGACACATTCGACGTTTATGCAAATGATATAGAAATATATGTCTTAAGTACACCTTTGATTATATTTCTTCCTTTAATTACTATTTATGTTATGATGGGAGGGGGATAATTACTGTTTATGATAGGAGAGGGCAAATCGTTTTGTGACGTCACGTTTGGCATAACGTGACGAAGCGTGACACGGAAGGCCGGGGTGGGGGGTGTAAAACCCCTCAAAGATTGCGTCAGTAATTTATAAACGATCCTTCAGTAGCTGAGTTCCCATTACTTCACTCGCGACAGGTTCTTTAATTTTTTGCGTAAATTCATTAGTTTCCAGCTTGACACAACAGTCCCGTGTTTCATCCACACTACGCTTTCATTTCCATTTCTATCCCAATAACCAAATAAGACGTAAATCTGCACCGCTAAAAATAGAATTGTGGTGAGCGCATAACTACATCGAAAATGTTCTTTGTGCAACATGTGGAGTTTTGGACTGTTTCTATGGCAATAGAAAATTGATGACGAAGCCGGATAAAGGGCCGACGGCGCAATGATCCCTTATTGTGGACAACGCTTCTCTTTAATCTCAAGAGTTTTACCTACAAGTTTAAAATATTATATTTTACTCATTAAAATACAGTTGCTTATAAAAAGAGGCATTGGACTATTAGGACAGTAGATAGATAGATAATTTAATCTCGTGAATATTATTTTCAGTCTATCCTTTTCTCTTTCTCTGTAATTATTTTTTTGTTCACATGCACTTTTATAAGAATATTATTCATAAAAACGTCGTTTATTGTGAGACAAATTTCTAGAAGCCTGTATAATTTGTGGAAATGATAGCAAAAACCTTGAATTTCCAATATTTGAAAACTCAGTTTTGAAGTATTTGCCTTTCTTCCTGCAATGTTCTCAAAACACACGTTCACATTGATTGTCCCACGCCTTCTATCATGTCTAAAATTATTTACAATTCAAATTACTTTAACAAATAATTACTCAAAATTAATCTTTACTAAAATTATCATTGTTGATTACTTTAATACACACATTATTACCATTGAATAGAGTTATTTTCATTTGTATCTTACGATTAACTTGAAACTATTATTAAAAACTTACCCAAGCCAATCAAATCAATTTCACTAAAACTTCCATTTCGTTTTCTGGGTAGGAAGAACTTATTTTATTAGGATCATAAAGTAGTACTTAACTACGAACTTATTTTACTCGGATTTTACATAGCCTTCTATAAAATGAGTAAGTGATCATTTTATGTAGGTGATCATTAACACAATTAAGAAATTAACTTTTTATACCATAATGTTAAAGAAATAAAAAACGTGGTTTTTGGAATATATAAAATCGACTCTTTGGAAGTCGGCAATGTGAAAAAGTTAAGTTCCGATACATCACCAAAAACAAAACAAAAAAAACAAACAAGTCTTAAGAGCATGTAAATTTTCAGGTCTCTAATCCCATCATGTAAATTTTCAGGTCTCTAATCAATGCATTTTTCCTTCTCGGTCTTTCAAATATGCTCAAAATTTAGATGATATCATCCCTTATTTTATTTTTAACCATTGTCCACTCTCTATTGTCATATTTTTTCAACACAAGAGAATTTCGAGAAGTATGTTATCCGATTCGCTTGCTGCCTCTTACCCCGACGTATACACCACTATCACCAACGGCCTCGATTCCTCTGCTTCACCGTCCTACCCCTACGCAGAGACTTCGTCCCCTAAGCGTCGTGTGCCTTCGCGCGGGAACAAGCGCCAAAGAAGGCGAAAAAAGCCGAGCGACGGCCGGCGCACGCGGCCGGCACGCGGCGGCATGGGTGTCGAGGGTGGCTGCGTCCCCACGCCTCCCACCCCTACGCCCTTTTCCTCTCACTTGGTCTGTTCCCGCACCACCACAGTGTCACCAGAGGTCCCTCGCCTGCGGGGATTCAGAGCTCCATCCCTTGCGAGGAAGTACTCGAGTGTCCGCCAGGAGCGCCACTTGTCGAGTGGAGGCACAGATAGCACCCCATACGTATATATTCAAAGTCATACAACTATACCGAAAATAATGCAATATGGCTGCCTGACACGAATTGCCAACTTCAACGAAACAAATATACTATCTGAATGAATATTAATATTAATCACAAAAGTGACTATTTCCTCTAAGAAATACAAGTTAATAACGCAATAAACTAAGACACAAGGTAATATTTATTCCACACGCTCGACGGAAAAAAGAACAGAATAACAGCAAAGAACATGTGAATTGAATTGATGACCGATGTTGGCATAAGATTTCAGTTTAAAGAAATCCGAAAATTCTGTCAACATAACACGGGGTGCACTTATCATTACTCATTGATGATGGCGGAGAAAAAACGTTGGATACATTGTACACAAGCCCCGTACCAACATTAAGCTAAAAAGTAAATTAATAATGTATTGTGAAGAGAGCAGTAACAACCTGTCTGTGAAACCTGCTTACAAAAACACGAAATGCAACTTTTGATCTTATCATAAAGAAACTAGTTTTCTATGACATAATTATTTATTTCCAATTATATATGCAAAACGCAAATTAATATTAAAAGTAAAAAACACCCATTATGTAATTGACGTCTAATGAGATGTTGAACAAGTTACATCTTGGACAAGATGCACACCATAACCTCTGAAGATTTTGGTGTATTAGTTAAATATTTTTCACTAAATAACTAATATGTTTCAGTAAATAGTTTTATTATATACAATAGGTGCTTTTTCAAATGGAAAATTTAGGCCTTTATTTAAACAATGTTTACATTATTATTTAAAAAGTTTAGTAGTCAGTAGATGAATTTAGTTTTCCGTTCGGTCCAAAAGGATGGTGAACGCTGTTTAAGTTGAGCTCAAACAGACGCTTACTCGGTGCTTACTTGGTGCCTTGTTTTCCATACAATTGATTTATCCTCCAAATGCCCGTATCTATTTTTTGAACAGTACTTTCATAACTTGTTCCCAGAGTATAGTAACCCTCATCCGTCCCATTCTTCTTGTGTGCCGCTCAGCTACCTCCTCCCGGCGGCAGTGACAGCAGCGGCGTTTCATAAGAACGAGGCGCGTAATGTCGGAATAATGCGAGGCGACGCTTGCACAAAGGCTGGCGGGTGGCGCTGCGGAAGAGGCGGTGCGCCGGAGGGCGACGCGGGAGGATGGGGCGGGAGTTATGTCAATATTTCGACGGCTCCCTCTGTGGCACGCCCCGGTGGCGGACGAGATTGAGACGTTATCGCGTGACCTCCGCTCAACCACCACCCCGTCCACCGTTATGAGACGCGTGTCACGAAGCGCTCCTGACTCACGGTGACACGCGTCGATGCTGGCAATCGGAGGTGGTTTGGGGTAGGGCAAGATGATAGAAGGGTCAGGAGTTGTTCGCTGCAGCATTGCGTTTAATGTAGAATTATACTTCAGGGACTATGGTGGTCGTTTGGGGAGAATGATATTGAATGGTACAGGGTGGTTTTTAGGGGTTGCATTAAAATAAAGTGCTGTAGAAAATAGTGGTGAAGAATTGCAGCAAAGGGATTTTTTTCGTTTATTTATTTACTGTCGTATCTACATCTCTCGACATTAAACAACTCTATTCNTATATATATCTTTGTTTAACGTCTTGGATTTTACATGCCACTTCGCTGCTTCGGCACCCGCCCCTAACCACGGAGAGGTGAGCATTTCTTTACTTTCTAGTATTGTGTCAAATCTCTTTATTTCCTTTAACGTTACACTTTTAGTTGTCTTTGTCTTCTAGTCCCCATGTCATTACTTTTATCTTTAATAAACTGAAAATATTTTGTCGTAGCATCACCAATATTAATTATAAATAATTAATGTGAAAGATTGTTCGCTGACATCTTCAAGCATTGTCGTTCAATGTGAGTGTTCAACACCTACGTTGACAAAAGTTTCCTGTCGATTGTCAACAGAATGTGGCAAGGGTCTTCCTCCATTACTTCTATCTTTGTTTCCCTATCATTCTTTCATTCCGCCTTATTTCATCTATATAGTCTACGAAAATCTTATACTCCTTCTCTGTCCTTATCATTTTTTTGCGCTAGCGTTACTGGAATTTATTCTCTTGTCGATCTCAGGATATATTCACACGAACCTTTCCCTATAAGGGACATTCTAAAAAATACGCTCACGGGTTTCTTCTACCACCCCGCATGTGTACGTACTGTGGAATCTTTTCAGGAAGTCTGTTGCACTTCCTTCTGTAAACTCAGCCACAGCAACAAATGGATGACGAATGTTCGCCATAGTTGTCGCATAAATAAAAGAAATGTAGGTTGGAAAGCGAGGAAATAACCTTATATTTGAGAACCCTTGATCTATTAGGGGAAGATGTAGAACCATCTTCTTGACTCTGAGATAAGTACGCACAAACACACAAACCCCTAACAATGTTTCTAGAACTAGTGAGGCTTGGCAGAATTTTCTCAAGCTTCCTGGACTGCAGATCGTAATTTACAAAAAGCAAAAAAAATGTTAAAGTTACAGCGATATTACCCCATGTGCATTACTGTCAATTAGATATTAAGAATCAATAAAATATAGAAGTATTCGCACGTGAATTTGTTGTTCAATTGTACTATGTTTAAAATCTAGGAAATTTTAATGGCATTTATATCTCTACTTTTAATTTTTTGTAAAATTTCGTACTGTTTCGAATTTCTTGACTACGCCCTTGGTTGGAAGTATACGCCACGAAACGAAATTTGGCGAGTGAGATGAAATGAAGTGTTCCGGATTAGAACGCATTATACAAGTTGCTCCTATTCGCGACTGCACTTTCAGATAACACGATACAATCATAATTGTTTAGCAGAGTGATATCCCTCCTTTTCTCGGTCCCTAAATTTAACTCACAGAAAATGGAAGGGGAGATTTTCAAGTCTTCACACCTCACTTATGAAAACAAATGAAGAATTTAATTTAGAGATAATAGTCGTAATGCAACCACGAATTTAGAAAATATTGAATATCCTGAAATCAACCAGTTGAGACGAGTCCCAGTATGGGTTATAGATGTCTCTGTACACATTCATATTACTTATAGAAGACGCAATAACTGGGGTTCATGGGATGACAGTTGATGAGAGTGATACGTGATAGAAGAAGGAAGGGGGTTAAGTGTATGGGAGAGCGGTGGGTGGGGGAGAAAGGGCGTCTGTGCCGTGCGATTAGGAGGCGACTGCTTAATTCCCGATGAATAGCCGCCGCCCGCCCTTGAAGCGGGCGAGGGCGAGGGTTAACAGAACGATCAGTCTGCGATGACGGAGATATAATTCAGCGTTATGCTACAAGCAGTAAGCGATGTGTTACACAGACTCTTTGGGGGTGGCTCCCTAATTTCCTCTCGAGTGGCGCGTGTTGGGGATCATGAACAGGCAACGATGAAGATGTGACTCGACGAAAATGAATGTTGGAACTTCTCACGTAATTGAGAATCAAAATGAAGAGTCGTCCAAATGTCCCCTAAATTTTTCGTTCCTTTTCTTGGTAAGCGGTCGAAACAAATCCCACAAATAAAGTGTGGAACTTTAGAGCATTCTGGGATTTCCTATTATTTCATATTTCTCCTTTTCCTTTCCGAGATGACCTAATGTTTAAATGGTGTTAAGAACGGACGTTATTTAACTACTTGTATCCTGACAAATGAAAGCATCTGGTATATAATAAACAAAATTCGTAGGGAATTGTACGTGAGTTACATGATAATGCTCCATCGTGCATTATCATATACTATTCATTACTGTTCTGATGTCCCGTTTACATTGTTAAGGCTAAATATGAAACCGAGTGAAACTTGCCTCCTTGTAGAATATATGGGAGAAAGTAGTATCTGCCAGATTATTCACATAATAAAGTAGTCTTACTACCAAAAGTAAACGTTCATATTTTTCATACACAATATTAGATTCGTTCATAGATAAATTTAGTTATAAATAATACGTTACCATCATAAGGACTTAGTCAAAGTCAAACTATCCGACATGACTGAACCAAGCTGACTCCATCACCATGTACTACAAACACATTAATACATCTCTCTACAATTCGTTCAACATGATCAACCATCACAGACGATGAAAATAGAAGAAGAAAAAGAAAAAAATGTGTTGTAAATTATGCAATTATTTACTACTACCCTCCTTTCTTCCCGTGGAATGTTCATGTCCTAGCATTCCTGTACTGGTTTGAAACGATATAAAAATGTGTTGTGATTTCAACCAAAAATATTTCTGTAAATGGCCGAAAGTTGTTTTCGAGAATTAAAAATAATTCAAGCAAATATGTTTAAAGTATACTTCTAAAAAATTGGCGAGGCCAATAATTGCTTTTAATTTTACCAGGAACTTACAATGTAATATCATTGACTCATTTGATTATAACCTGTATGCGTTCATGACCCTTTCGTTGACTCTGAAGTAAAGTAGGGCACAACACGAATGAAACGAACCTTCGAAACATCGGAATGAAATGTAGAGAATTGTGTGGTCAAGTTTACACGAATTTTTTTTTTTTTTTCATTGGTTTTCGTCGTGAATTTATACTCGTAATTCGAGAAATCCGAGTTCTTCTTAGTTTCATTCTCTAAAAATACTATAACCGAATATTTACCAAGTGCTTATCGTGTGGTGCTCCCCATGGCCAAATGTCCCGAGCACCCCCAAAACTTTGCTATCCCTCCTCCTTCTCCTCCCACCCGTCAAAGAAAAGGAAGTTGAAAAGGATGGACAAAGGATACGCCACAAAGGGCGTGCCGACACACCGCACAGTAATTAGCACACGCATCGGTGCGCTTCTCCCTGGGCCCTGCACCACCTCTCCCGCTAACATCCCTTTTTGAACGCGTGCGTGAGAGAGAACGCATATGTGTATTCGAAACTCTGAAACCTCTCGCACTCCGCGGTGTAGAGTGGCGGCGGCGGTTTTTTTTCTTTTCTTTTATAAATTGAAAACCCCCTTTTAAAAAAAGTACGTGGAAGAAAACGCACTTGAAGGCGAGGCGCAGACGCCGGTTGGTGGGGAAGGAATGGGGAGGAAGTTCCATGTAAATAACGCCAGGAGCCGCTACCACCGAAGAGGCGAAACAGCAGCCGGCGCGGCGCGGTGTTTCTCTTTTGTTGTGCGAGTCCTGTTAGCTGACGGTGAGGCTTTGAGCTAAAGGCTTTGATTTCAGCCGCTTCTAAGAGCATGTTGGCAGCGGTTGGTGTCGGTGGCGGAGAATAAAGGTGGCTGTTGTTATAAGGTCACATTTTCGTTGTTTTAAAGACATTTGCAGCTGTTTCGTTTTGAGAATCCATTTTCATTAACCTGCTTGTAAGATCAAGATTTCCATGTATTTATAAAAAGGTGAATTGTGCAATACTTTGTTTCGCGATTCCCTGATGTCACTGTTTCCAGATATGTCAAGTAATCAATTTATCATTGCTTTGGTCATATTTTTCTTTCTTACAAAATATTTTTTTTTATGTAAATGAAATATATTTGTTTTAAAATGTATTATTACCAAAGTTTGAACAACAGGATATTACATATGTTAAAGATATGTTCAGTTCAAATTATTTCAGTAAGGAATAACAAGTGAGTTTCAAAATAAAAGACCAAGATTAATGAAGTTGAATTATATAACATATTTTTTAGTTGTGGAGAAGTTTATCACTATGTTCTTGAATAATTGAAGATGTTGGAATAATAAAGGAACATTTCAATAGTTACTGAAATGAATAATCAAAACACTTCAGTGAAAGTTTTATACAATCTTAGTAATTCCTTATTCGAAAAATATGCTAATATATTTTGTTATAACTTATATTTTAAGCTATAATGAGTTGAAAATATTTTTCCTTATATATCATTTTGAGAAGACAATTTGATTTTTTAGTGAATGGAAATATGTAACATTATCATATAGAATAATTAAATAGTTTCAAAATAATAAAGTATTATATTATGTACCAGCTGAGTACCCGCGGCTTTGCTCGCATAATTTTTGTAACATGTATGTTACTTTGTTGTCCATCAATGTTAGAAGTTTTAATAGTATTGGTGTGTACTAATCCCTCACATTCACCGATGTAATTGAGAGAAACCTTTTTTAGAAAATACCAATTTCCCATTTCATACACTTAGAGGTGAAGTTTCGTAAAATTCTTTCTTACCTGACTTTTTCGATAGTATTTCGTGTTACGCCCTTCTCAAGTGTCACCTTTAGAGGTGTCGTGCATAATATACATAATGTAGGAACATAATGTCATTGAAAATATGATTGTTCATCTCACAATACCAAAAACCATTCAATTGACCCTAATGACGTTCTTTTTTTTTACTATTACGGCTCATCCTTCCCTCCCCAGCTCCAAGGATACCGCGCCGCTAAGTGATTTCAACTTAAACTTAGCGGCACCGGTAGTTTAAAAATTTCATCAACCCGAATACTATGGATCCGTTGTAATTTTCATATTTTATATTTCAAAATTAGTTTACAATTCTTTTTAGTCATAAACCCATTTCCTCCACCCCGTCCGCCCACCCAAGGGGTGCTACTGGTCTGTTTGTTTCATGACGGCTGAGTTCAGTCTTACACGATATCGGTATTTCACTATCAGCTCAGCGACGTCGAAACTTATGGACTCATCACTGGTATGTCATGTTCGATTTTTCTTCCATGAAATCTCCTACCCTAGGGGTGCCGGAGTTTATAAAAGCTGATTGTGAGCTTTGACCTCTTCGAGGATGTCACTACTAATTTCAGCGGCCCCGAAAACTACGATCTGAACACTAATATCAGTGAATTTTTTTTTAATTTTGACATTTCACTCCTTCTCACTTCCAACGCAAAGGGTGTTTATTTCTTATAGGGGGTGATCGTGTACTTGACAATGAGGGGATCACTTCACTTCAGCGGTCCCAAAAATGAATTGTTCAACATTAATTTCGGTCGTTTTTTATTATGTTTACCTGACCTTCATTCTCATCCCTACCCTAGATATGCAAGGGGTACATTATCTCCAATGTGGACTGATTGTTGACTTACAAAGCACCGGGGACGCTCTAATCCATCTCAACGGAACCAAAAAGTATGGTTTCGAAATCGGTTTATTCCATTATTTTTACATGTCATCCCCCTCTCACCCCCTTCCTAGAGGTGCAAGTGATGTCTTACCCCTCCCCCATAGTGCTTGTTTTCATATAGTCAGTCATGTGTGTGTAAATTGCTTCAGGCACTCGAGAGTTATGGTGGGATACATACCTAAAACATTCCCACCCACATTTCATCCCGTTGAAGGTGGATTTTCCTCCAACTTTTTCTCAGCGCATGTCTACACGCTAAAAGGAACTTATCTGCCAAATTTTAAGTTCGTAGGATTTGTAGTTTCTGATATATCGTGATTATCAGTTGTTGAGTAGTATTTTGCTTATATTATTTTTAAAAAAATTAATTTTCTATTATTCACATGTATAATATCTATATAATAAGCACATAAAAGCATTCTCGTATTCGAATGAAACGTTGCTTCAAAATTTCAGGTCAAACGACCGAATACTTTTCGAGTTTTGCGAATACAAACATACCCAGGCTAAATTTTTACATTGAGATTAAATATGTGATAAGTATATGTATTTTATTGTTTATCTTTTAACATACTATCGGTTCTTCCTATGGGTCGATTCATGTCTTTCGTTTCACTCACCTCTTTTTTTTTCATTTATTTATTTTAAGTCAAGTCTTCGTCGTGAAACATTACATGATATATCTTTCGTTACATGACATCTTATATTACATGACACTTTACGATACATAATATATTACATCGCGTGTCTAGTTTATCAAACCTTTTCTAGTTTCCCATATGATATATCATTATTCTCTTTATTGTCTATCATTCATGGAGTTGTCCCCGTTATCCGTTCCTTAGATTTCGCTCACCTTTAAAACCCCGCGCTTGCTTCGGAACCACTGACAAAGAGTATCACTATTGCAGTTTAAATCAGTATGAAGAAGTTTTCGGGCTTCACCATGAAACTGACATTAGCCGAAGGTTGCTTACAAATAAAAAGACAGAGGTCATCTTCATGGCTCTGAGGGAATGCCCTGGCACGTATTCTGAACAATTGAACAGAGATATATCAAATTTCCACTCTAAAATGAACCCCAATGATTTCTTTTTTACCTGAAAGAAGAAATTCAGTACGAACACTTCTTGTGTGGTCGTAGTTCGTTACAGAACAATAACCGTGAGACGCGTTTTATTTAACAGACAAATTTTTCAATGGCGAATAACGTGATGTATAAAATAACAATTTTTCTTCTTCTAAAAGTAAGAAAAAGTACTATATTACGTGAACGGTCTTCAACAAATTTTAGTTTTTTGAAACTTTTTAACAAAGACGAAAAATGTAGAACGCTATTGAAGCTTATCTACATGGAGTGATGGGAGGTAGGAGTTGGGTGGAAGGTTATTGTTAGAAGGTGGGCCGGTTAGCTGGGTTTAACAACAACTTGGCTCACGTGGAGGGGTTAGTAGAAGTAGTTAGTAATTGTTAGAGTTATTGATACGAGAAGAAGCTGGATAGATGAAGGAAGGTTTCCTTTTCAGTAGTCACAGCTATAACGCAAAAAACAAAACAAAAAAAACAATCAAACCATTACTTAATACTGGGCTAAGGAATGATAACCATTTTTTAACTAAAAATTTCCAAGAGCATAGTAAAAAATAATCGATATTGAAATACTAAAAATAAACCATGAAATATTATTTATGTTATGTTTTTTATTTCCACCATTTGGATTTTTTTACAAACAATATAATTCGTCGACTAATCTAACAATAATAAAAAGAATCTATATGGCTACAGTCAAAGAGGCATCATAAGCTGAGTTATTTTCACTAATTTATAGTACATAACAGATTTCCCCTCTTTTTTCCAGTATTTTGTCTCGTTGTTGAAGTCAAAATAAACTCCTATTTCTTTATAGTTAGTTCAAATTTTATTTTCGGATGTAACAAAGTTTCAGTCAACTGATTTATTAAGGGAAGAGAGCTTTTGAGTTTCCAGTCATGCGGGATGTATCCAAACTGGCATTTGTCAGAAGAAGAAAAAGAAAAAGAAGAAGAGGAGGAAGGAGAGGAGTAGGGAGAACCTCAGCTTGAAGTTCACCCAGTTCGGACGAGTGAAGAATCCTATTAGTACTTCATTGATGAGAGGGAGATTTTCCATTTCCCGTTATCGAGGATTTCCATTTCAAAAAAAACCATTACACATACTCTGTCATATACGTTTCTCGGTCTGCAGTACTGAGTGACTAAGAAGTTCTTTGAAAAGTGGGGATATTTTTGGAATGGTCCTCTATATATTGGTCGTCTTCTTGATGTTATTCTTTTCGAATTGTTTACTAAAGAATCTTTCAACTTCCCTTGACATACAAGCTATCTGCAATCTGCAATTTGTAACTTGTCGTATGGTTCTTGGAGGAGGTTAGCAAAGATATTTTATATAAAATAGTAAATTAATTATTTACTTCGATATTATGTGTGCTAGCCAAAGTGAAACGAAAATCTATATTATTATTTAATTTCGTAATGAGGTGAATGTGCGCAGTGTAGTGAGGCGAATGGAGACAGGGCATAGAAAATGCTCAGAGCGAATAGAATTGCAGTGCAGTGTAGTGATGTGAAGTGTGCGTGACTGTTCACAGCAATCCAGTTTTGGCGTTATTTTTATAGTTATTAATTTCTTTTAATTGTATTATAGCAATTATTTTTACATTAAGGTTATAGGAGGATTAATGTTATATGTGTGTATATTGAAACGTGCTTGTACTTATGAGTGTGAGTCTGTATCTGTTTGTAAGTGAAAATGTGTTTCTGTACGTATGTGAATATTGACCTAATTTAATTTTTTAATTTCTTAGGTGTATTATCCTTTTCGCTTATAGTGAACTAATTTTCTAAGCATTTTATTCCATGTGTGTGTATTTTATAGATATTTGGGAGAATATTTTTTCTTATTTCACATTATCGTATTATGTATATTGTTTTCCATCTGCCACCGAGTATTGCTCACTTGCAGATTCAAGAATTATTATTATTATTATTATATGAATTGGGACATTAATGTGAGAAGCTACAAATTTTCAGACTCCTTTGGGAATCGAACTTGCGACAACACTACCACCTGTGCCACCGTCGGGACTTGTTATTTCTGAAATACAACTTCACAGTATACACTGCCAGAGGGGAACCATTTTCGTTTCACAGATAAAAGTAAAACAGAAATTACATATGGAAACACTTAAAAAGATAAGATATTTTTTTACAATTTGCGCGAGAGCACTTAAATGTTTAGAAATGTATTCAATAACTGAACATAAATGTTGTAAATCATATCACATTATTTACAGGAAGTAATTCATAAAAAAAACTAAATTGAAAAAGAAAACATAAATGATCATGTAACAATGGAAAAAGTAGAATCATTGTAATAAATTCTACTGCGGTTAACGTCCATTAAACAATCAAAATAAATAAATAAAAATCGACAAGTTGTGAACTTCAAATCACAAAATAAATAATAATCGTTTGAATTATGGTCGTAATTATTTAAGTAGTAATTTATTATAACAAAAATTATTAAGTTTTAATATTTAAAAATTTACACTAAAAATCTGTCGACAGTTCTGGATTGTGTAAGCTCATTTTCTATGTTTGCAGTCAACAGTTATGCGAGAGAAGAATCGTATCTACTGATTACAGTCAATTTTAATTGTTTTTCTGCTACTGTAATTCATCAGCATTAACCGTACTTTGCATTTTGATAGCAATAACCATTATGAAAAGTCCATTGAAATTTCAAATACTTTCATCGTTTACATTTTCCGATTCCCATGAAACAGACAATCCAAATAGTTCACTTATAGTATTTAAGATTTTCCCACGATATTCTGCAACAATCAATCTATAAGTAAGAGTGAATATTATTCATATTGCAATTTCATCCGTATTTCACCCCCAATCTTAAGAAGGTTTACCGACAAGTATGCCAGTGAACTTCAATGTAATTTTCAGTTAATTATTCTGCATGTAGTTTCTTTCCACATTCAGAAAAGGAACTGCTTTTAGTTGTAACATTTTCGATGTAACTTATTATTTCATGGATACATCGTGAAAACTACTTATGAAGATATGACTTGTTAACGTTGATTAAGTGGAAATTGAACTTAGTCGTATAAATTTTGTCTCTATCAGATACTTCAGAGTGGTATGCACCAAATTTTCTCTAACATCAATAGATCGTATGCTCTCTCTTTATTCTGTTGAATTTTATCAAGCTGATCAATCTACTAGTCACTCCTCGGTTTATCAATATTGGCTCCCTAGGCGTGTCCATATCGACTGTCCCCACCATGCCACCCTTATACCATTACCTCATCCCTCTTTCGTTTGGTCTGTTATTCCGGTTTCCCCTGCCACTTCTTTCCTCACCCGCTCTGCGTTGCGATCGTGAGGGCTATAACCGCGGCCGGGTTATGACGCTGTATCTCCGCGGCGCTGCACTTTACGACGCAGTTGTTAGAGCTGTCATCAGGCGGAGTCGCCTGACGCACTGGCGCCACCGCCGGAACCTCCCTCTCCCCTTCCACCTTTTCCGGTTTTTCGCTCCCCCAGCTTCCGCCTTCTCGATACTGCTGTCTAGTGTTCTAGTTTCATCATGGATCAGAATGGATATCGAAGGGAATATAATTATTTTCGAAAGGATTTTGAAGGGATCGATCTAAACGATAGGTTGCATGATTCAAACAAGTGACAAAACTGTATTATGAAGAAAAAAAATATTTATTTTTTTGCAGACAATGACTATTTAATGAAACAACATTTGGCTATCAGTATTTACTAAAATAAGGTTAATACTATTTACGGAAATAGTATTAACATAGCATAATGAAATTGTTAATATTTTTAATATGGATTAGTATATTTTCTGTCTCTTTCTTTAGTTGTTAACTTCCTATGTTTGTACGTCTTTACTATTTTGTTTCCCGATTTTAAAATCACCTTCAGTAACAGATCTGTCGAATGGAAAATTTTCATAAACTTTATCATTTAGCCCGTTGGTAATATTGTATATTCCGCAAATGATACAGCCCTTTCCTAATGAACCTCTCTCTGAATTGTGTTATATTCTTTCCTTCGTAAATTAATGTTACGATTCTTTTATGATGTGGTGCAAAACAAGGAGCATCTTATTTCTCAAGATAATTCGTCTGCCAACCTTTCAAAAGACCGTTTTATGACGTCTTGAAGATGGGGTTGTTTCATGACTCGGGGAGGACTCACGGCTTTCCTAACGACTCGCCTGTCGTCTCATTCCGAACAGCAACCCTTTTTGAAGAAAGTTTGCTGCCTCACGGATCATACCATGGATCTACAAAACTATCTCATGAGTGAAAATAAGATATAAATATTATGAGGAATAAAAAATAAACACTGGCAATATTCCTTATATTAATTTTTGTGCCCCGCCTTGAAATGATTTAATAAAATCATTTACATCACATGCATGCATTGTATTTTGTAATGTGGTGATAAAATGTTGTACTGTCCATACGACTTTACTTCTATTTTACGATAATACTAAACCATTTAACTGAGTAATGTGCAGACCATTAAACTTTTTTGTATCATTTATTTAATTAGTAGAGATATAATTTTGTTTCTTTTCTCATTCTCTACAAAAATTCACTTTGTGGAAAAATTTAAATATGTTGGCTGTAGTATGTATGTGAGATCTAGGGGGCGGGGAAAGGGGGTTCTATGAAAAACAACCTTCACGTATCTTCTGGGCACAGAAAACCTTTCAACTAAAATTTTGAGATATTGTGATAAAACTTAAAATAAACTTCTTCTCTTAGATATTCAGGAAATTAAAAGATAAGTATTTTCTACTGCGACGACTGATTCATTTTCTCATGTTAATCTTAGATTTTGAATAAAAATACAAAGACTATACAATTTAATCAGTTAATGTACATAAACCATTTTCATTGTTTTTGTACACACTTTTAAATGTATCATTAATAAAAGGTACGAAACTAGATGAAAATCGAAAATATGATAAACTTTTGAATGTCACTAATAAAATTTAGATAAACACTTTATCATGAAAATATAAATGCAGTATTTACGATGCATTGTCACGTCTATCAATGATAAGTTTATTTTGAATTACAAAATATTCTTCCACTTCTTGTTGTTATAATAAATTTACTACCAAATAGCAATTACAAACTGCGTATAACCAAAAGGAGAACAATAGCCTAATTACTTCCAATCAAGAGTTCTAAGGCAGAAGTGAATTTAACATTTCAGCACACTCCTAAGATAGAATAAAAGTATTCGTGTTTCAATATTAACACATTACAAAGAAATTTTTATTATATAAAAATAAAAACCCGTTTTTTTCACAAGTACGTATATCTTTAAACTTTAGGTTATTTGGAAGATATTGTTTATAAATCGTGACAATTAAAATAATTCTAAATTACATATTTTGAAAATACAATTTCAGAAATCGTTTCAATGAAAAAATTAAAACCATTCATACTAACAAATTTAAAAGACTCTATATAATTAAAAATAATCAGACTCTGTCATGCAAAAGTGAAAATAGTTTGAGTTCACGAAACTCCTGACCACTGTTTTTGCCATTGATGATATACGACAACATTAATACCAACTCGTTCCAACTGCACTGCTCAAAGGAACTCGACTTTCCTTATCACTCCTTACCCTCTCAACACAACAAAATTGAACATAGTATAGAGGAGGTTTTCTTAGGTAAGGTCATCTATTATATAATTGAAACACAATGCTACATAACCAGTTTCTAAAGAATATATTTTCTTCATCAGGTCTAAAACATAAAGAATAACAAGATTTATGGTCAACTACTACAATTGTACCCAACTATCTATAATAATATTACATACCTTGTAATGGATTATTAATGTAACGTTGGCTATGTAGAATTGTGTTTCAATTATATAATAGAGGACTACCTCAAAACAACCTCCTACAGTGTAATACTAGCGTCAAGAAAAAAAATTATAAAATTCAACATAGTTTTATCTACGTTCTTGCTCATTTACCATTTATACATATTGCTTGGTCCTCTGCCAATTGCTCTCCCGTTTCTCATATTTTCCCACTACCTCTGTAGACCCACCCTTTACGTTGACATTGCACCCCCGTCGCGGCCGTTGCGGAGACCACCTCGTCGAGTGGTTTTGCTCAGCGACCGTGCACTGAAAGGACGACCGTCGCTAGCGTCAGACGGGTTCCTCTTCCCAGTAACTTCACTTTTTCTTTGCTTTATACTCTCTTTCACTCCTCTGAACTGTAATCCTCTAATTCCTCATTTCTGCTTCTTGCCCGGTCATTCTCTCAGAATCTCCCATCCTCTTTGACCAGTTTTCGTTTTTAAACGTTCATTTCTTATATTGAGAATCTTTTCCAATTACGATCATCGACTTTAGAAAAACTTGTATGGGCTATTCTTTCTATAAATTTTTTCCTCGTCCCTTATCTCCTCACATGCTTAATTATTCGTGGATCTTTTACTCCTTCCTTCATGTCCCTTTTCCATCTCCCTTTTACTCAGTCTCTTGCAGAAGGGTCCAGTCTGATGGCTTGTGAACCGCCGTGGACTATTCATAAAAACACGCAAGACTTTGAGCTTCTCTTGGAACTCCAAGCCGCCCGTCCAGAGTTATACGGCTAAGTTTTCCAAGTTCTACCTGCATCGTGGACTTTGGTTTGACATAGGATGAGTGATTGGTGCTTCCTCAGGTTTCTGAAGTTTAGGTTTATGTTAATGTATAAAGGCTAATAAAATGCTAATAAAATTAGCATGAAACGTAATATTATAAAAAAATCTCAAAATGGAAAAAAGTAAATGAAAACTTGTCTGATAAAATGACGAACTAACGAAACAAAGGTGGTGAGAAATACCGCACATTTTCCGGAATGCCACGTTTTCGCTTCGTTTTTATGCAATGCTTTCTTACAATTCCAAAACTTGTTTTTCAGCATGTTGATTGATAAATATTAATAAATTTTCTCCTAATTAAAAACGTATATTGTTTTGTTTTAAGAATCAAACATTTTTTACGTACGTCCCTGAGTAAGGTATACATTTGTTCTGTTTCTGGTAAAATAAAATACATCTTTTGATTGACAGTTTTTTAAATAGTTTTTTACAGTGAAATTATTTAATACGAAGTGGTTCTGTCAGATATATTTTGTAATATTTTTAAACGCTTGTTTTTTAAGATCACTTACGTCTCCAAAATGAGGTTTAATAACATTCTGAACGTGACGAACTCAACTACTAACCTGATTATGAAGAAGAGGCAGCTCGTTTTTCGTGCAACCTTTGTGGAGACATGGCGATGATGCCATGCTACAGTTCTTTACCATACCGGGTCATAGGTCAGGCGTCGCCGCTCGTTTCAAGAGCCAGTTGCAGAAGCGGCATCTTTATGCATTAGACGCAGCTCAGACCCAACACTCGCAAAGTGCTTGTAACCCCCCACCACCCCAACCCTTAACAGACAACTTTCCCTCTCTTCTCCTTCCCTTTTTCCGCACACGCGCCCAAGACGGTCGCCCCCGGCCACTTCCGGGCATAAAATCACGCATATGCAAACAGACATCAGTATGCATTACAAAACTCTATAATAAACTGCGTTTGAAATGCAAATATTTTTTCTTTCTTTTCTACCCCGGCGTCGTGCACTCGGTCGTCGCCGCAGTCACCGCCGCCACCCTTTCGTGGGGACCTTTCGGGACACATGCAAACGCCGCCCACCGCTGCTGTGGAAAGACGCGGGTCGCCCTTTCTCCGTCGTCCTCTATATTCCGGGAATATGCATGATAGTATCCTCTCTTCCTGCGCACTGCTGAGCGCGAGAACGTGGGTTCGATTCTTTGCTCGTCCGAACTGGATGAGGTTTTCAGTTGAGACTTCCCTCGCCTACTCCAAACCGGTGTCGGTACGGTACCTTAAGCTAAAGACACATCTGCGGAAAGGAGCGTTTTTTCCGCTGATCTTATGGGCTAAAACACATCTAGCGGGCGTGGAGCGGAGATCTCCGCAGCTTCCTGCGCGACCTTTTCGCCTGCTGAAAATCACAAGTGTTAATACGAGTATATTGAGAGAAGCGAGTAAGACGGCGGCTGATTTCTTTCATTTCATTTCATTTCCTTGAATTTCTACGGACTGATTACTAAATATATCAATGTTCATATTAATTATTGCAACACGGAGTTTTAAATATCACAGTATTTGTTCTAGTGCTTCCTCACTTCTTTATAAAAATAAACTTTTCGCTTCATTTTTGGTGGAGTTCGTTTTTCTGAAGCTTTCTTATTTTCGTGTTTTACTATTTGTGGCTTCTTCGTGTTTTCTTCTGTTTGTATATTAGTCTTTTCAGATCTTCGTTATGTAATTGTCTAAAATTTTGGCGTGTTTATAGTTAAAAAACGAAAATTTTGCATATTCACATCCACATTTTAAATCTTTACATTTCAATTATTTGTAATATTTGTTCCTCAATTTGATTTCTATGTCGTACTATTTTTGTGAAGTCATTGTGAATCTTTGTGTCATATTGATTGTCCGTGTATTTGAAACGAAGTAAAAACGACTTCCTAAAAATCTAGAAACTTGTCGAGTAGGGAAGTTTCAAAATATTCGGTAATTTTGTCTGTACAAATAGTTTTTAATTATCAAAATTATATGATATTAACAATTTTTGAACATATATGATAGGTTGTCCTACAGTTGGTATTATTTAAAGCGTGAATTAAAAATTTATATCACTACTTAATATTAACTG
>NNCF01127410.1:301418-326620 GCA_002313205.1 Laupala kohalensis | reverse complement strand
TATATATATATATATATATATATATATATATATATATATATATATATATATATACCAATAATAAAGACTCGTGGTTTGAGTCGTCGTTACGTGATAACAAGTGTAAGGAGAAACATGAAAGTAACAACATATTACGCACAACAATATATATCGTAATCGTCCGTAAAAATGTCGTTCGCTATTTATTTCTTACATAAGTTTATTTAACTATTACTGTATATGGGTCTATTTCTATTATTTATAAAATACGAAAATAGTCGCCGTTGCGTTTGTTGCACAGTATACAATAACTATTACATTAAACATTTTCATTACCTATAGCTATGTGTTTTAAAATAAAAGCGTTAGTTAGTGTGTAGTTAGCGGGCAGTTGCATGGATGCTCTGCGCGAAGCATGTCTGTTATCGTCCTGAAGTGACCTTGTTCCTTCCACACCGACTCACGTTCCCCTTCTCCTGCCCGCTGACGCCCGCTCCGCTAGGTGTCTCTTTGCACGAGCGGAGCGGTGCGGAGAAAACGCAGATGTGTTTTTAGCCTATGACCCACGCTAAAGTTACAGTAATTCAAGATTGCCCTTCCGTCTTCGAAATTATCTACCCATGTCTTCTACTTCTTGGCAAATTTTTATAATTGAGTGATTTTTCAAAGGATCGTACATCATCTGTGGAACAAAATGTCATTTATTTTATTACTTATAATTACTCATTCTAATTATTCAAAACTTCATTTACAGTATATAAGTTCAACATGTTCTATCATTCAGAGAGGTCTCATTCCTACTCGTTACCTTCAAAGAACCTTTTTTTACATTCTACTTTATAATTAAAATTTAACGATATTTTAAATTTAAATTTAACAATATTTCTCCAAACACATTTCCTATTTTTGTTTAAAGAGTTTAAAGCGTTAGATCAATTTAATAGGTTTTGAATGGTTTTATACGAGAGCTGTATTTCATAACATGTGTGAGTATACTGTTTTCAGAATCCAAGGAAGCTTACACAAAGTTGTCGAGTAAAATAAGTTTAATTGTAAAGCATTTTAATTCATATTTTGTGCAATAACGTCCACCACTTCAGACTTTTATGAAGACCAGTTTTTAAATCTTTTGTTAACCTATAATACAATAGGATTATTAATTAGTGTTATCCAAGTAATGCAAAAATAACTTAAGGGATGATGTTTAGTGGTCTATTATTAAAAATTGTAAGAGAAAATTGAGTATGTTTATGAGACATTTATGTATTAAATTGCCTTTAAAATCGTGAACACTATGTACGTACCATTTACGAAATATAGTAATTGGTATCAGTTTTTTGTGGGTGATTAAATGTTCTTATCGTTGTGGTTTCAGTTTCTTCTTCCTTTACTTTGTGAATTTCATGAAAATATTTGGAGCTTTTCTCGAGAATAATCCCAAATACGAGTATATACATACAATTATAGATCGCTTGATAGTATAGGGAATAAATATTCTTTGAAACATTGTAGAAAATCCGTTCTTTAACAATGAATGATATTTATGTAGTTTTCAATGAGAATGTTTGCTCATGGACGGATTTACAGAGCTCTAAACCCCATTTCCGTATCATGGAAACTAAATACAAATATTGAAGGTAATAGGGAAAATCAGAGTATGCCGAAATAGTACAGCCCATTCCTTGGCTATGGCTGTGCCATGTTTGGTGTAAACTATCGATTTGATTAAGAAGATAGTAGCGAGCAACAGATCTAATTTGGCACCCATTTGGTGCCACGTAGAATTTTCAATTTGGTATTCTAATTTTCTATAGTTGAAACATCAGATTAAAAATATATTCATATTTAACAAATTTTATAATTTGTTAATGAAATGCTTTTATGATCGTTAGTTGTAACAAAAGAAAAGCAACCGAATGCAGCTCTCATCATCCTCAGTACTCTCTCTCTCTCTCTCTCTGTAGGACCAACCGCAAAAGAATCTCTCTCACCATGAGAGAGTGGCGCTTGAGAAAATATAATCCTCGTACATACGCTGAACGGTCTATCTTCATCTGCAAGCGACTCTCTCATTCTCCCCTTCCTTACGTTTCTCCCTAGAACTCGTCCTTTCATCACCTCAGAGAAGGGAAGAAAGGGAAAAATATACGTAGCATTAAGTTCAAAACTTCGTGTCTCATATAGCGGCTCTCGAGGCTCATGTATACAGTGGGTACATTGCGAAATGTAGAAAGTCAAAACGCAATTGGTTTCATTTGAATTACATTTCTTCTTCATCCATGTAAATGCGGGGATGTGTGTACTGTTTTTTCTAAAATATTATGAAAAATAAGTATTGGGAATTCCACCCATGTTAATTTTTATTACATCATTGTCGATAATGTTTATACATTAATTCATTGGTAAATTTTCCGAAACTTCTCTCAAATAGTTTTCTTGCAATCTCTGATTTTTTTAAGTTTCTCTTTTCTTACCTACCCCGCTGTGATTGTGGTGGGAATGTCTGTAGCTCTCTTTATTTACAAACACATTATGAATATTATAATGCACGCCTTTCATTATCTCGTATCATTATTAAGTATTCACCATCTCTTCCTCAACAGTAGTAGTAGAGAAATGTTACATCCGCAATACATTTCCTCGTTAGTCAATAATAATATTTCCCTAACTATTCGTATATGTTGTGTTCCTTCAAAAATAAGACGTTCCTGTTTGGAGAAACCCGTTTCTGGTTATTATTTTTGAAACATCGAATATAAGACTTACACCTGCAACGAAATGAATATTTATAAATAATTTAAATGAATTTAAAGGGCTTTGTTTGCTATTTACAATACGTAGTATTGACGGGGCTGATGGCCCGTTCGCCTGTAGTTGCCGTGGACAGTGCCTCCGATAGGGCTGTGAACGGGTGGCAGGTTAAAATTATCAAAAACGTCCGATACTACTGTTGAATATATCCGTTTTACGTCGCACAAGAGAAGAGTCACACCCTCAATGCCGATTAAGTCCACGATCATCCCCTATGAGGGAATACACTCCGTTTGGTTAAGGAATGAAATGTAAAAATAATCGAAAATGATATATTAGTGTTCAGATCATAATTTTCAGGGCTACTGAAATTAGTAATGGCATTTTCGAAGACCCCATAGTCGAAAATGAACCCTTATATACCCTTTGCGTCCCCATGGTAGGGGATGCTATGAACAAATGATCGAAAATAATAGTTATTAGCGACGAGTTCACAGTTTTCTGCATTTCTTATTTGATTGTTACATCCTGTAATCGTGTAATGTTATATTCAGCCCCCATGAGAAACAGGACACTCTTAGCAACTCCTGAGTAAGGGATGGGAATGAGTTGGCATGTGAAAATAATCGAAAATTACCAATATAAGTGTGTAGATCAAAGGTTTAGGGGTCGCTGAGATTATTAATATTTCCGAAGCTGTTTCAGCCCATGATCAGCCTTATAACCTCAGCACCTCAGGGAAGAGCATGACATAAGAATTATCAAAAATGATGCCAGAAACGAGTTCATAGTTTTCTGTGTCGCTGAGGTGAATTGTATCGCCCATATGAGATAGAATAAATCTGGAGACATATTACAGGATTCACGCAAACAAAGCTGCTAGTAAGACGTCAGTAGAAATCATCGAAATCTTACCATTAATAACGTCCTGAAAGTATCACGCATTTCAGGTGTTGCATGGTCTCTAAGATTTTCCTACTAATCTCACTTAAAAACACGCAAGGAATTGTTTTCATAGTTACATTTGTGATACATTGCATTAAATTAAAGAAAAGTTAATTCATCTCAGGCGCGTAGAGCAGAAATTGCGTAAGCCCAAAATTGACAATTTCTTGATAACTTGTTTGCATTGTCTTTCCTCTGACAAAGAATTGAAAATCCATAATTCTCTTTCTATTGTTGTGGCACTGCACTTTTCTACTGTTCTTATGAATTCCCTCTACGTTCAGTGCAGAAGTGAAGTATGTCCATGTTATTAACATTCAGGTTTTTAATAGAGATGGATTTAAGCAAAGAAGGTACTAATCCTGATAATTTTGAAGAAGTCCAAGATAAAACTGAGGATAATTCAACCGGACATGAACAATCACGGTAAAATTCTGTTTGTAGGTATATGGACTAAATGGTTTGTAGGTTGATTCTAAAGAGGCTGTAAGGTTAGGGTAGAAAAGAAATTGAGATTGTCCTCTTTCGTTTCAAGATCGAAGTCTAAATTTATCTATGTATGGAGAGAGAATTGAAATCTTTAGAAAAGTGCACAAGAGTAGTTATTCATCTTTTAGGTAAATCTGCTAGCATTACACAGCGAGGTAGTGAAGACGGGATATGTTGGCAAAGAATATCACAATTCTGGCAAACGCTACATAAGCAACAAAGTAAATGTAATGTCTTCTAAAACATTAATGAATTTTTACTTTCTCGGTAGAATGAAGTTTTTTATCCAAAATTCAATATATTTCAGTTGTAAAAAGAGTTATATTTGATTTTACGGAAGTAACTATTTCACGAATAAATATGTTTAGTAAACATCTATTTTTTTAATTTTTTTTAATTTTTACAAATTCCTGTGTTTCTTTAATTTAAATTTTTGGACTAACATTACTTCTACCCCGCAAGCTGCGTACATATCAATATGCTGAGCCTAGATATTAACTAAAATTATATTAACGAAGGCACATGAAGTTTTAAAATGATCATGAGATTTTAAATTCTCAAGAATATTTTCAAAATTAATATTTAAGTCTAACGTTAACAGGGAAAATAACAACATACAATTATAAAATGAATAAAAAATAAATTCTGTTAATATATTACTGAACGCGTAACAAATGTCAACCAGTAATTAACGAATGAATGATTCCAAATGTTTCGCGTTTGTTCATGCTCACTTATTGCGTTCGTTAAGAGCAAAAAAAAAAATACTATAAAAGAAATATGTAATTTAAAAGTCATCAGAGAGAGTGTAATTACATTACACAATTAAAAAGCATACCAGCTGTTACATGGTATTGTGGAATATAGTCATTTTTAAACGTACATTTCCATTATAAAAGTTTTAGGAATCTTATTAGATATGTTCTAAGGGAGAGTGGGTAAAATAAAGTATTTTTATTTTTCTATTTAAATACTGTTTGTAGATTATCATGCTATTAATACAAATCACATAATTGTTTTAATAACGATTGGTTAGAATATAATTAGGTGTATTAATGTTTACTAAATGTAGTTAATGTAGTTTTCCTTTTGTTATTTTAATAATATTACTTACTTGTTCACAATCAAGGTTTGGTTGCATACATCTTCTGGAAACAATCCCGTAAATGCAATGAATCTGTACGACGATCTCTTGTTCCCTTGAAGGGAGCAAAGTAGCGTATTGTCATTCACATAGTGTTTAACATTTTTTCGACAACACATTATTCATTTATTTCTTGAAATGATCTTATAAAAATCTTGGTATAAAATTCTTAGGAAATTATCTTATGAATGTTTAATTGATTTCCATGAAAGAAACATTATTGAAGATAATTTTGGTCAGTGTATTTGAGGATAAAATATTTGTCTTTTTTACTAAATTATTAATATTAATAATTTATCTTAGATATTTTATTTTTTATTTTATTCTTTTGTTCAAACTTATGAATAAAGAATATAATAAAATAAGACACTCTTAATAATAAAATAAGATAATTAAACACTATATCTCTCTCTAGAATGTTATATACTGAAAGAACTAAATGTCAGTTAATTATCGACACTTTGTCTTACTTTCATTGTTCATAAGAACAGTTATGATAAATTAGTGCACATACTTGATAAAAATGAAGAATTGATGATATGAATTTTTTTTCTTTCGTATCTCAATTTGCTAACCCCTGTTGAAAACTAACCCTTAATACACTAATGTATTGCGGAATGCGGAAACGTCGTTCAGTGACACTTCTTGTAGGATGTCAATGCTATCATCTTCTCTTTTCTGAAATTTGTATATTAGAAAATTTTCAATTTGTACATTAGAAACTCAATTAAATGATAATACAGGGTTGGGCAGGGAGGTATGGATGATTTGAAATAACACTTACACTCTCATTTTTAAACGAAACTCAAAATTTATTTTTTTAATGTGTACCTTAGATGTTGCCATTACAAAAATTAAATTAAATTAAATTAAATTAAAGAGGAAAAAATTGATACATTGATTACGTACGAAAAATAACATCTGTTAAATGCTGTCCGTTTTTGTCCATACACTCCTGTAGACGTTGTGAGAAGTTGTCCATACTCCTCTGAAGCATTGCACGTGGTACTGCTCGAATTTCTTGTGTTATTGTTTCACTCAGGGCTTCAAGTGTACGTGGTTTGTTTATGTATACACGTGCTTTTAGGTAGCCCCATAAAAAATAGTCACAAGGTGACAGGTCCGGTGACCGAGGAGGCCATTCCACATCTCCACGCAACGAAATGAGGCGCCCAGGGAAGGTCTGCCTCAAAAATTCCATAGCTGCTCTCGATGTATGGCATGTCGCCCCATCTTGTTGAAACCATACTGTGTTGAGGTTGATACGTCGTCTTCTCAATTGTGGCAGAAAAAACTCACGCAGCATCGTTAGGTAACGATCTGTATTGACAGTGACGGTTCGACCGTTTTCTTGGAAAAAGTAAGGGCCAATGATGAAGTTTCGACTAACGCCACACCAAACAGTCAATTTGTCGCTGTGTAGAGGTTTTTCATGGAGTTGACGTGGATTTTCAGAAGCCCAATACCTAAAGTTCTGCTTGTTTACCACTCCTGACAAATGAAAATGGGCTTCGTCACTCATAATCAAAACAATATCATCAGTCATGTTTTCCACCATTGTTTCTGCAAATCTGAATCGTCTTCCGTAGTCGTTTTGCTGCAATTGTTGGACAACCATCAGCTTAAATGGATGAAAATGCAGGTCCAAATGTAAAATCCGGCGAACTGATCGGTTCGACATGCGAAGAGCACGAGCATGTCGCACAGCCGAACGACGAGGGCTTGCTTCAACTGCTTGACGCACTCTTTCAATGTTTTCCGGGGTTCGTACCGTTCGTTCACCACCTCGTGCAGTTCCAGGTCTCAAGGAACCTGTTCGTTGAAAGTTATTCACCCACTTCATTATTGTTTCAAACCTCGGAACACGACCATGACGACCAACGTTGAAATGATTCCGGAACCGTCTCTGAGTTTGAATGACGGAACGGCCCGTTTCAATAAAGGTGTTGTACACAAACACGCGATGCTCCATCGACCACGTCTCCATTGCTACTAAAATGGCAACTCATAACAAACAGATACCCCCACTCTTTATCCGCCAAGGTTATCCCCACCTTGCACGACGCCCCGTTCAAATCATCCATACCTCCCTGCCCAACCCTGTACTATTAAATAACACAAAATTATGAATTTTTGAAAGGGTAACACACAAAATCTTCAGCACCAGGAGGCAAACGACAGGTTGGAGGAAACACTGTTGAAATCATCATGAAAACAGCATTCAATTAGCTGTGTAGGTTTTCAGCTAATATATAGCCATTTGCCTTTATGTTCCTAATTAGTACTATTGAGCACTTTGAACTCACAACTTCTGAATACCTGCTCGGGGAGGTAAGTTTGCATCGTATGTGACAAGGTGAAATTTGCGACGGACTGGGACTCGAACACGGGACTATCTGCTTTGGCCGCGGGTGTGATACCTCTGAACACGTCTGCACTATTATTGAGCACGCTTTGCGATTTATTGTTGGCCATCCCGTTTCCATGTTCAGTTCTTTTTTTTTCCATCATACGTGGTTAAATACATAATAGTTTTGACAATTGAATAAGACAAAAATGTTTACTAGATACTAGTAAGGATTCAAGGGCGATTGTTTCCCAAGAAATTCAAAATCTGACACAAGTGAAGTCGCGGGAACTCAGCTATTATCCACTTAAAGACGTAATAGATGTCCCGAAACTCTCGTACGTTGGGCCAACGTGAGAGGAGACCGCAGAGTCTGCGGCGGCAAAAGAGACCACTGGTGGCGCTCGGCTGCTCTTGAAATATGTGTTGTTGACTCCTCGTGGCTTTGGGGCTTTCCAAGCACAGCGGGACGGCTGGCGTACATGGTGCGGCGGCAGTAGCGGGATCTTCCACGCTGCACGGGCGACCGCAAGAACGATACAAATGCGAATGAACTTCCTCGGCAATCCTCATACGGTTCCTCTTTTTCTCATTTTAGATCACATACAGTTCATCCCACACTGGAAATCGTTATACGAACAAGTATAACTTATAAATTTTATAATCTTGATCTAATATTCTAAATCTGTTTTGATGAATTACTACTGTCAAGTTAAAATACTGCACAAGATTAACAATATATGAAACTTTCAGTATTTCATATATACATGTAACATTGTTAATTTATTCACTCACATTATGAGGTTGTCAAATTTGATCAATAACTTACGTTGGACTGCTGTTGAATGAAATAGGTGCTTTAGATAAAATAAAAATTGTCAAAAGAAATATGTAATTTAGATTAATTTGGGTCGGTTTTCAAAAGATAATGTTTTATCTAAAGTAGAAAATTTCAAAAAACAACTCAAGTTATTTGGGATAAAATGTATTTTTTAATTAGGGAAGTTAAGTATTCAGTTCAATGACACTTCTTCTTGGATACAACAATGTGATGATCCAGTATTTCTGATGGATAATTTATTTATCTTCACTATATCTCGCGCAATTGCAGATGCGGTCGACCACAATAGATAATGACAAGCACGTAATATCGCAAGAATAATATGTTACAACTAAAACCAAGCCCATTTAAAAAATGAAATTTAGAGTATAAGGATGCTGCGATGATAATGGGATGGAAGGGAACGATGAATTTTCTAGTCAAGAACCAAGTTCCTCTGGGAGTGAATCTTGCAAAGTTTGGCATTTCACAGTTTACTAGAACACTTCATAATGTTCGCCCAAACATGAATCTTCAAAAATAGTAACGGTAAAATTATATTATCAACTTAACTTCCAGAAGTGCTATATTCACCCATATTGGTGTGATAGTCTGATTTTGTAATATCGTTTTTATTATATGTTCAACACGTCATTTTAATGAGGATTGGTGAGGACATAAAATTAGTGGGGAAATGTATTCTTAATGTAGACACCAAAATCCAACGCTTTATAATGGGCCAAATGTTGTGTATTTGAAAGTTAAAATTTTCTCGTTTTTGATATTTTATATTTCATTGGGTAGATAAAGATATACGAGTCAAGTTTGTGGTATGTATGAATTGGTAGAAGTGAGATAGTTAGCATACTTATTTTTCCTTCTGCCGCATATCGTACTGTTCAAACATGTATGATGAAGCATACTCGGGTCCTTTCATCAGACGTAGGAAATTACCTGTTCGCGACACACTGCCTTGCGGATTTTACCTCCACCCTTACGGTCTAACCCCCTTCCTCCAGCGTCTCGACCCAACCGCTTGCTTCATCGTCGCGTATCTTGTCACAGTGTTTGCCTCGTATGTGTAAACTTCATTCCCTGAGCCATTTGCTGTCATGTTTACATTTACTTAACTTCAAGCCAAGCTCAATGCTCGAGGCGCGGTGTTGACTCTGCTAGCAATTGGCACAAATAATTTATCTTAGTTTTTTATTCCACGCAATGCAAAGGAGCCGTGTGGTGCAGATCTGTGCAAGTGCGTAGCGATGAGAAAAAAAGAGAAGAAAAAAAGACTGACTCGGAATCTGTTGTCCGTGTAAACAGCGAGATCCACGCACTTGCGAAAGAGGTTGGCAGCGAAAAAGAGAAGGGAAAGGATGGTCCCGGTTGCAGACCCATCAATCTGTGGCGTCACCGCTACTATCCATCATGGCCGGCCGACAGAATAATAAATCTGCGGGACGGGCGAGACTTCTCGTCGGGGGGAAGTTTTCTGATGTCTTCCGCCCAAGTAATCCCTCGTGCTCTTGTTATTCGTTTATTCTCCACTTTTCTTTTCTCTCCCAGTTTTTCTCATCGTCTTACACTGTTCTCAATATGGATACAATCTTCGGCGCCTTCTCCAGATTCTTGACATTTGAGATTTGTATCGTAACATCTTAATATAAGTTAAATACTCAATATTGTTTATCGTTCGATATCTTTCTTTGTTCTTTATCTTATAGTTAGATTTTCGTTTCTTATTATTTTATAGTTCAGTTCAATTATGCAGTAGTTTGGAAAATATATACTTACTTCATATGTCATTTTAAGATCAAAATGTTTCTTTGAGTAGTAAAATACTAGTTCAGCTAGAAATTCATTTAAAACCGGTTGTAAAGTTTTTATAAGTAGTCACTGAAAATGAGCTTAATAAAACATGTTACATGCAAAAGTAGTTTACCTGTGAATTTTGTGCTTAATTCTCTATTTAAAATATTTGTAAAAGCCAGAATATGAATAAATCTAAAATATATCAAATATTGTATATTCGATTGAAATTTTCCATTTTGCTCCACACTCTTAATATTACACCATCTTACTAGTCCCCGTCGTGGCCACGGTGTCAGCGTGATTTCTCGTCACCAAATCATCCCGGGCAAGAAAAAATTTGTATCTATCTCTCAGTCCTCTGTGGCTAACAAGCGTAGTTGTAATACCCACATACAGCAATCCAGATTCTGTCTGGACGCTGTTCTCACAAAAAGGTACGATTTGTCCAGTGAGTAATCTCGTACAGAAATGAGCCTTGCTAACACTCATCATCGTGGTCTTTCGTTGGCCGAAACGAAAATACATACATACACCACCTTACTGCAGTCCACTTCTAAACGTTTTTATTTAATACATAAATGTGACTTTTGTTCTGTATCTTCTTGTTGATTTCCATTCTGTGTCGTGTCTCTTTGATCGTTCTGGTCGATAGACGAATTTAAAAGTTATTTAGCTACTGGAGTTCAATTATACATTATTCATATTCTTTTTCTATATCAACATTTCCAAATAGTGTTTTCTGGTAGAGATATTATTTGAATCAAAGAATATGAACGAATACTCTTTTCAAACACTTCTATGAAAGGTTTTATACGAGATACAGAATATGTAAGAAGACTCGGACAGAAAAATTGTATTTCATGCTTATATCATTTCTACAGTGCTTGAAGCGAAAGAAAGTGAATGAGGGAGGAGTCTAAAGATTACGTGAAAGTTGAGGAGCCAATGTCAGCATTCCGAGATTACCGAATCTTCCTCTTGGTTTGTACATGTTGACGTTTAATCCGTGTCAATAGAATCTTAGAGAGTTTAAGTTTGGATGCTACCACCTTCATAAGTCGATTCGTCGTACCGGCAGTATTAATATGCCAACGGTGACGGACAGAGCGATTAACCACTAACCTTTGGTCAGGGTGACTGCGAGAAGTTAGCTTTTCCACGGATTATAGTAGCCATTTGTAAACGTAGTGGAATAAGACCGGTGTGCCCGTCCCGAGCATGTGCAGTGGAAGCCAATTACATTCAAGGCATTTTTCGGAGCGGGCGTATTAGGATCATCGTGCCTACAACACAGTCAAACATATTACTTAAATCTGTACAGCACCTTTAACTCTCAAAAATGTCTTGCGTTTCATTGGCTGTCCAACGTCACCTCCACACGTTATGTTATTCCATCATGATGTGTGGGTGCCTTGGCATGCCGTCGAATGAGTGGAGCTACGCTAGTACTCCCCCACAGCAGATATATGGCAACACCGCGCTTTCGTTCCATTGGTTATATCTCGTTTCTTTTCTTTCGTTGCAAGGACCTTAGATCTTTATTTCTCTCCACTCTGATCAACTTGGTCTTATCCACATTCTTCATCGTCAGTGTCCAGTGGCGCCACGCCTCTCGCGTTGCCCTCGAGCACTCTCCTGACTCCTCCCCTTACCTCCGTCTTCCTTCCTTCCTTCCCTTTGGCGACGAAGAAAGATAGCCTGAGCCCCGTCGGCGGGCATGTCGACGCCTCTCCTCATGCGGCTTTTGCAGATTTCCCTCTCCTCCGCCCCCAACCCCACGCTCCGCGCTACGAGAGAAGTGATGCGCGTTTGTTAGAGGCGCCCAGACGTGTCGCCATCCATCTCCCTCCCCTCTACGACTCATCCCTAGGTAGCGGCGGATGGGGGATCTCGGACGTCAAAACATGCAGGGGACGTCGAAGGAATGTAGTCGCACTGCCATGAGAAAACGGGGAAGGTATTGGGTGTGGATATATCTCAGGAGTTCGTACATTGTTATAATAATAATAATAATAAATTTATTGTCAAAAAACAGTACAAACTGCGTATGACCACGTGGAGGGAAAAAAAACTAATTTACTCTCCGGAAGCAAGCAAGGGACCATCCCATCAATTCCGATCAAGGGCCCTAAGGCAGAGGCGGATTCAAAAAATTCAGCAAAAATTCCTAGATAAATATTAATTAAATAATTTAATTAATATTCTAATATAATATGATTTTTAATAGAAGATTTTTGAATAAAATCGCTTCGTATAAGTATTAACTAATTATTTGGTTTCCATTTTCTCACCAAAAATATGAAAAATTAGAATTGCATAGAGTTTGTTAGTTTTGGGAATATACGTTATATCTTGATATTGGATAAATGTGCATGCAAAATATCGAAAAAAACATGAAGGGAACATTATGTATCCACTGATCTCTTATTTTTTATGATGTCGTCGTCTAAAGCTTCTTTCCATCAATCTGGTCTATAGTTTCTCCTGCACAATAAATTGTGGTGTCAGAATGTTTCTCGAAAAAACGGAGGCTGTCAATTCTTATGTACACTCAAAATTTCGTCTGCATTTTCTGAACTACCCTACTTTTTGATGAGCTTTCTAGAAGTTGCATGAGTGAGCATTAAAGTTTTATTTTCATTATATAAATGAATTAATTTCAATGGAACTATTAAATTGAAATTTGAATTTCAATAAATGGTGTTGTAAGAACAATGTTAAATGACATTCTCCCATAAGCGAATTCCATGTTATTTATAATAAAGAAGTAAAATTTATTAATAGAATCTTTTTGTGTAACATTGATATTTTCTATTTAAAACAAGATACAAATTAAATCCGGGGATCCAGTTTCCATTTGATAAAAAAATAAAAATTCTTCATGACTTAAATGATTTGAACAGTAAATATGATTCTTTTACTTGGATTCATTCATTGTACGTTCCCTCTGCTTAATCGTCAAACTGCTATGGTCTTCTATTGTAGCATTGCCCTGGAACAAATTATAAAGTGTCATTGGTGTACATCAAAGATGTCATCGGGAAATTAGTATAAAGTATACTAATATGAACATTTGATAGAGAGTCGAGTTTCTTACAGGATAAATTATTACTTCTAACCATTATTTTCAATCCACCAAATGGGTCTCCTTTCGATCACCAAATTTCAAAAAATTTTGTTCTAAAATATCATATGCAATTACAATTGACATGAAAGTGATCATCCAGAGACCATGGAAACTAATTCAGCTCTGGTCCTATACCTCCGCAATCTCTCGTAGAATCAATTCTACCGCTTATTCCGTAAATGATGTGACACAATACGAATTAAGAGCGACATGGTCATTGACCGAGTGCAGTCCTCTTCAAAACAAAACACCCCAATCGAGACAACTTCTGAAGAAACGAAGTTTCCAATGCGTCTTTTCGCGATTTTAAAACAAATTTATAACTGCTTCCCTTCAGACTCACCCTTTCCGCGGAACTTCGGGGCAACCGGGGCAAAGCAGGGCGCCACGGGGGAAGGGTTAGTCTTAGAAACAAAGTTAATTGAAGTATTTCCATTAAAGCGGCATGCAAGTTTAGCGCCCAAGACAACATCCATATTTATGAATTTCTTGGAGAAGCCAACGAGGCGTTGTCTCACGCTTCGTTAATTGGAGAAGTACGGCGTGGAGGCGACGGGGAGCGGTGCGGAGCTGACACAAGAGGCTGGATGCGGGGGAGGAAGAGGCCGCGGGGAATGCCTCGGGTCGTGGTTTAATCCGCAGACAAACTTCTTAGCGCGCGGCGGAGGCGACGGTGGCGGCGGCGGCGTCGGAGGGGCAGACCGAAGACCGAGAAGAGGTTTATGCGGAACAAATCTGAGAAGCAGGATTTTCCACCACTCGCCTGTGAGTGGATCAATAACTTATAGGAAGGAGGGAATATTTTCTTAATCCTTTCGAATTAATTGGCTTGAAGCGTAGGCGTTTCGAGAGTGCTTCGATAAGGAGGAAGGGAACGGGAGATTCGAGCGCCTTGTAGACTACTTTCCAATTAGTGCGTTTTCTTCGTGGGTTCCCCTTTCTACTGTTTCTTTGCTTGTTTATCGATCACGTGGGTGGTTCCGTATTCGTAGACATTGATTTAGATAAGATTTTATTAACACTAAAATAGTAAAAAATTCATATGTTGCAAATTGTTGTACGAAACAACGCCACAGGACGAGCTACGAAGAAAACTCAAACCTAATGAAGAACAAAAAGTTCAAAGAAGCTACATTAACGTAGAAAAATAAATTTGCTGTGATTCCTGTACTTCGCATAATAGTGTAATTTAGGACCAATCAATGTGCTGATTGAAATGCCATTGTTTGTACAAGGGAATTCAATAGAAAGATTGAGAAATGTGTATCACGTATAAGGTGTCAGTGGGCTTTATGGCCCGATTGGTATTATGCCCCATCCCCACCTCAAGAGGTTAAAATACACGAAAACCCATCGATGCCGCATCAGTAAGAGCTCGTAAATGATAACATGTGAGATACCCCGCAGTCTGTGCACCCCAACGGAGGTAATCGCCTAATAGACAGTAGTGTTTTGCAGTAGTCACCTTACTGTGGTACATTGATAAGTCTGAATTTTTCTCTCAAGTAATTAATATAATTTCTCATTAACAATACCGATTTTTAATCATCAATTTTGTATAGTGGAATCGACTGGTTATGTAGCACTTACGGTAGAGTTGAGCAGATACTTGATTAAATGAGTTCTTTCAAAATGTTGATATACGTATCATAGGAGACCTACCAACTTGTCGAAAACGTTACTTTCTCATCGAGATAATAATTCAAACGTTGAGTTTAAGGTTTATTGATGTACCATTTTCAATATCTTTTATTTATTTATTTTATTACGAAAACCTATATTCGAAAGAAACATGACTATCAATTGTTCAGTGTCATTTACTTCATTTTTCAATCTGGGAACAAATGAATTTCTACTTATTTTCTGTCGTACAGAATGGTTTAATAAAATATCACTTTTGTTGTGAACAAAAGTAGATAAGGGTTTTGAAAATCAATATTCTCGTTCAGAAAAATAATTGGAAATTTCTTTCTTCTACTTAGATATGTAGTCTAGAACGTCACGCAATTTTATTCCCAAACGTTCCCCAAATGGAGGCAGCCCCACCGGTGATGCAGGTGGTAGTGTCATCGCTCATCAACAAGTCATCCCGGGTTCGATTCCCGATGGGGTCAGAAAATTTGTAGCTGTTCTCATGAATGTCCCAATGCATATAGCTGTCACTACTGTAAAACCAACCTTCCTTCCTCTATCCAGCTCCTCCTAGTAACAATAACTCTAACTATTACTAACTCCTTCTACTAACCCCTCCTCGTGGACCAAGTTGTTGGTAAATCCAGCTAACCGGCCCACCTACTAACAACAGCCTACCACCCAACTCCATGTAGATAAGCTTCAATTAGATGAGCCGTAATATCCAACGATACCTTACATTGATGCCACGGTTTGAGCGTTTTTTTTGGGAATAGTTTGTAACATTTCCCTCTTTGAATGTAATGGATATTTTAAAAACTAAACCCCCAATTAAATTATCTCTTAAATAGTGTGCATCGGAGATGGTATTTGGTATATGAAATGTAAAACATGAGTTCAGCCTTTTCCAATTAATACTCCTATGGAAGATATTATTGTGTATCATTGAGATATATGTTTATTTATTTGTAATGAATCAAATTTTGTTTAAAACCCATAACAATATCTCGGAATTATTTTACCACCCATGTGTTGGTTTATGAAAATTGCTGTTGACACTTTTTGCAATATCGCACTTCCGATAGTTATAGGTTGAGTGCTGACGAAGAAAGAAAACTCATGCCAATCCGAAGTGAACATATAGATCATTATGGATCAATAACATTTTCTCCGAGTAATTCCGTAGTGTAATTTTCAGAAGCAGGACACGATTCACGAGTTGTCTTGGACATAGGATATGTCGGAACAAAATTGTAAAGAAATGGTTTTAATGGTTGAAATCCTTCGAAATAAGATCAAGCATCTTGAAATGCCTAATACCAATTAATACACAAATTTTAGTAAACAATGACTATCTGCCTTGATCATCATAGTAAATGGGATATTTCACCCTTATGTGCGTCTCGTAGACAACAAAGGAACCTTACATCACTGTTTCACCAAAGGAACCTTGATGATCTAGAGGCTGGCGCAAATAGACAGCTCGCCATTGTCCACACAAGCGACAGAACAAGATGGAGCAATCTGCTCAATTCAATTGCGTCCATTGAGTGATAGAGATTTGCGTCTTTGAGTCAGGTAGGGGTCGCGATAACAACGTCGTAATTAGTGCGTATTATGAGGTAGAGGGTAGTGGTCTCTTGTCCACTCAAGACGGATTTACTCCGTGGCTTTCCTTTGATGGACGGGATTTTGACGAAGGATAGTGGTCAGTGGTGTTTTTAATAACTCTCTTGCATTTTCCAAAACTACGCTTTGACATTCCTTAATTCATTTTTCTAACTTGTTTGGTTAAATAATGTTGTTCAATTTTCTCTCTACTTTTCGAACAATTATTGTGACTGTGATCCATGTAATTTGATAATCAAGTTTTTAGGAGCATTTGTTCGTGAATTAAATAATTCATGGAACTATACTATCCCTCACCCCTCTTCCATTTCCATTGATGTATCAATTTTTAAGTTTTCCATTGTTAATTTTTCTCTTTCCTCAGTTACTTCGAACCCTTCCCTACAGTGCTCGCTGAGAAAGAAAAGGAATGAGAGAGGAGTCTATAGACCATCTGAAAATCGATGTGCGAATGCCAGTATTGGGAGATTGCCCACTCCTCCTCTCACTGAAGACATGAGAGCGTTTCACTCGTGTCAACAGAATCTTAGTGAGTTGACGTCTGAATGCTAGCACCTACATCAGCCGATTCATAGAACTGGCAGTAATTGATATGACTACAGTGACGGACGGAGGACTTGATCTTCAAAAGAACCTGAAGTTGGCTTTTCCATGTTTTAAACATCCTTTGTGTGGGTTTCGTGACCTACCGCCTGGAATGGATGGTGCTACGTTAGGACAACCCCCACAGCAGACATTTGGCAACACCGCGTTTTCGCTCCATTGATTACATCACGTTAGTTTTCTTTCGAGGACTATGTATGTCTTATACTTTTCACCATATATTTTGATTTCACTTTTCACATTCACCACTATTATCCTTATTGCAATATTTCCCAAGCATCTAGCAAATCGAGTATTTACAAAACTGTTGGCTAGGAAATCGCCTTCGATAGACACTGGACAATACCCAAGGTAATATGGTAGCCAGTGAATAGGTTGCGAGAGCGAGAGTTAGCGGTTGCTTCCACCAGGTAGCACCTCGATAGACATGATTACGTGGGGTGAGATGCTAACCCCCTTTGCTCATCCCCTTTAGATTGAAAACCAGAGTGCGGGTCAGTGTGAGGCTGATAAAGCGGTGACGCAGTGAGCAGCCAAACTCCATTGAGGATTAAGACGTTATCTTATCAAAAGAGAGAACGCTCTGGTGAGCGTTATGTCTTGGAATTAACCACGTTCTCTCAAAGGCCCAATCATGCTTCAGAGAAATTGTATTGCATTGCTGAGGATCTGTCTTATGATGATTGCGATTGCTTAAAAGATGTCTATTAACTATTTTCTAGTTTAGGGTTCTAATGGCCTAGTTGTTGGCGAGTCCTAAAGCCTCAATAATAATAGCAACAGTAATAATAATAAATCTTCCAGTCTTTGTTTGTTGTATAGCTATTTCACACACAGCTATGTTAAATACGCACGATTCTTTATATCAAAAGATCTAATAATTTCACATAACTGAGAGATGAGTGACAAAGGTATGAAATAAAAAGTCCATAACAGTATTTATCTCTACGTATAAGGAGCGTTGTACTACCTGACGGACTAACTGACTTATATGTAAACGCAGTGAACAATCTAGAAAAACAAAATTGAATAAAAATACATTTTAAAACGTAACCACCCTCGAAAAAAGGATTTTTTAAAATTCAAATGTTAAAAGGGTAAGAAAAATGGTAAAATGTGATTTTTCTATTCTCCCCTTTTTTACGATATCTCACGAAAAATTTGAGGTGTAATCATGACTATGTATGAAGAATTGTACATTTTAATATCTACAAAAATGTCTTTGAATTCTCCATATTTTATTTTTTAACGGTGCGAATGGGCAAAAATAAACGCATTTACACAAGATATGTAAAATTGCTGGTGAATCCTTCGCGCGGAAAGCGAGCCCTCAGCATACGTGTAAATCAGATTGGATATGCGCTGGAGGCATTTTCAGGGAAGCTTAGTTTTCTGATGGAACCTTACTCTTGTGATGTTGACGTTGCTACTAGGACAGCCATCTTTCCTCGGGTCTTTCGCCGGAGCTAGTGCTTCTGCATGATGCTAACAATATTATAACAAAATTTGGGAATATGTGCGAAAACTTAACACAACTCCCTTGTCTTACTTAAATAGGTTATTTGCATACTAAATGATAAAGGCATTATATTGTTGCCCATGTTTTTATTGTCTCTTCAAAGCTGTTTCAGCTGCTTAGTAGCCATCATCAGTAGCGTGCACTAGAAAGATATATACATGGAAGAATAACATAAATAATAATAATATAATAATAACAACATAAAAGGTATTGAAATGAAACGTAATAGTATTAAAATGAAATCATAAAATGAGATAAAGAAAGCAAGGAAGAACAATTGAAAACATACAGGGCGAGAAAGCCGACAAAATAACCTGGAAAATTTTGTCAAGTGCGCTGAGGGCGCCGAATAACTTTGGTCATAACCTAGTGTAAAAGTTTGGGGTGAGCAGGATGTTACCAACAGTAGGATGGGCTCTAATGACCTCAATATTGACGAGCCCTAAAACAAACAAAAAACAGTAGGGCGTGTAGATAGAGTGAGGATACGCTATATAATGCTTATGCCTTATCATATATCATCAGATATAATGCCTAATAATTCACCGTTCTTTGAGAGTGTTACCCACTTTCCACAATTACCAAGCAAAATTACATACTTACGTATTTCAGTGCTTTGATTGAATTTTTTTATTTTAAGATTATATCAATATATACCTTAAAAAAGCTTCCGCAAAATATTACAATAAACTGAATAATCAATGTCTTTTATAATTTTAATTGTGTGTGAGTTACTTGTGTAAAACTATAGGTGGAATAAAGTGTTTTTTTAACTACAGTTTTATTACAAATTTACCGATTTCTCGACAACCAATAACGAATAAACAAAATCTTATTTTTATATATTAATGTGAGAAGCATGTATCACAATTATTTAAAATTTTATATTATCAGTACTTCAGTGATATTTCAATTACTCGCATTGTCCTAACAATGTTTTTAATTCTTCTGTTATGATTTATTATGTCTAATATCTTCAGTTGTATCAGCTTTGGCTAATTATCTCCACGAAGCATCTTCATTGCTATTCGCTAGTCCGTCCAACACATGCTAATCAGTGGACCCCTGGCCGTAGGCATTACGTCAATAATACAATGCAGCCGTCTCATTGTTATAGCAATCATGCATCACGAACCAATTGTATAATTGTAGCGTTATCTTCACACATTAACTCAAATTTTGCAGTGAGAACTTTCATATTGAAATAGTTAAATAAAATAGCCGTCCATGATTACTCGCAGTTCGAATATCTTCCTCTTGCAAAGTAATTAGTAGCCTACGCAAAATGACTGAATTTTTATACGATTTTGTTCAACATCCAATTCAACTACGTTGAAGACAAAATTACAAAGACAAAACAAAAACTAAGAAATATAGAATTAGATTGAGGAATATGGATTAAATATTAGTACCCAGATCAACTAAAACTTTTTATATAAAATCATTCTTATTAAGTCTGACGGTTTTAAATAATTGCCCACTTATCAAAAAAATATCCAATCTTATAGTTTGTTTGCGAAAAAAAGCGAGAAATTGACCGCTGTCCTACGATGCGACAGTTGAGAAGTTAAGTTTTGTTAGGAAAGAAAATATTTTAAAAAAATTAAATGCAAAAATATACATTTATCTTCTTGCAAATAAAGACTCAGTTATATCTACTTTTTGTATACTAAAAATTTATCAGTATTACTACTTGGTTAAAATAATTAAAAGTTGGTGTTAAAATGACTCACGTGGTAGCCTCGAAACGAGCAGAAAAACTACCTATAAGGTGCTAAACTATAAAGTGCAATTGTTTTGAGTTTTATAAGAAATTATTATAAACAGTTTATTTGTTATAATTAGAATTTAGTCAAATTAGGTACAGTATTTGAATTTCTATGTTGAACTTGATAAAATTAATGAAGTCTTGTAAGTGTACTGTACGTGAAATAGAAATCTTTCGTAATTAGTCATATATTTTTCGTCTGCATATAATTATTACCAAATGAAATTTTATGAACAGTCATATATTTACACTAAGACACAAATAAATAAAATAACATACTCAATGTTTCAATCCTTTCTGTGGATTATCTTCAGGAAATGGGTTTGCTTGAAGAGACTTATCTGAAGATGAACCCCATTGCCTGAAGATTATTTTATTTATTTGCGTCTTAGTGTAAATATATTACTGTTTATAAACAACTGGGTCGTTTGATTTGGTATTAAAAATCTTCCTTCTCAAAAACAATTATTGACGGCAATAATGATTATTTCCGTTCACATTCTGCGCCTATTAACGAGGAACCTAGAGAAGTGTACCAATCACGAAACGCGTTGCATTCTGTTAGTAGTACAAACATAATTCGAGAATGCATGACTCAGGGAATTATGAAACGTATCACAGAATCCATTAAATGTATTAGTGCTTGAAACAGATGAACGCGCTTTCGTCGACAATGCCCTTCCCGGGTTGAAACAAACGAGGGGCATAATCGCAGGAAATGTTACTACGTTACAAAGTTGGTGGTTTTGATAAGATGACCGTTCATTTTACAGTTACAATTGATGTGATATATCGCCTAACTCTACAATGTGCAGATGCTATGGGAGTTTGTGTAGTCGTCGAAGCGTGTTACGTGCTTCGCGAAATTCAAGTTGTTTTTGTCCGCATCGCTAGATTACCTTATCTAGTATTCATGTCGTTACATGCCAGACTGGATATGCAAAGCTGTAATTGATCTCTTTCGCTACCTACTGCGCTGACGATGACATGGTATCATATCATAGGTCAAACATAATTCCTGGCGAGATTGCTTTGTGTAATGCGTCGCAATTAGTTGTTCCAGGCGAGTGTCCCTGCTTGATTCTTCGACTTGGAATAATTAGTTTAAACGCTTCTGTGTGGTCCAATGAATAGATGCCGGATATTTCATATAGAGGTGGATTCTCCACAATTGTGTACTGGATCCACTAAAAAAATGAGTAAAACTTGTGTGCATTATTTTTATTTAGACATTTCTTCAAGGGTTTTCTTTAAAATTTTCTGAATTTAAGTGCTATCATGAATAGGTAGCACATTGTTTCTTCCATTTCCTTGGTTGTGATATCTCTAAAATTATATACACCAAACACATCAAAATTAAAGAATAAATGAGGTCAATAGTTTGATTCAATGTGGTATAATATTTTACTTGCGTTAAAAAAAAAAGATTCCTGCGTTATGATTCCATTGCTAGCTATGAGTTCCATTGCCAAGTAGGATTGCCATCTCCATATTTCAAAATTAGCGGCATTCCTTACAAATTGTGTTCTCAGTAAGTATACAGAATTCTCAGTAAGTATAAGTCAACTGATGTACAGAATTTCAAACATAAAAAAGCAAAAAAGGAGAAACGGTACTCGGTACTTGGTTTTATTGTACTTCAGACACAAAGTAGCATATCATGAAAAGTTTTTAAATTTATACGTGGTGGTGGAGGAAATTGTATTTACAACAAGTTTTTCATTTTGATTAAAATTCCTTACAAACGAATTTGAGATTTTCTCTGGTACACTCGGTTTTAACAAATAATATTTCAATTAGCTCGGATTCAAAATCAAATTTTTAACAATTAGAGGCAAACCCTTTTGCACATTGTTTTTTCAAAAATTTGACTCTCTTTTTGGCACTGGTACGTGCTTTTCCGTCAAAAAGAGACGATCCTGCTCCACTGGTTTCTAATCTGATGTTGACGAGCCCTAAAGCCCCACAAAAAAAAATCTAATCTGACATCAAGAGTACGCAACGAATATTCGACGAATTATCTAAAATTACCAACAATGACTTTATGAATACAAACTTTCGGTTCTCCTAAAGATATTTTTTCTTCAATGTATGATTTTGAAGTAGAAATAGTCCAGAATAGGGACGGTAAGGATGTTGTACCATCTTTATTCGGAATAGCAACATAATTTCCGGTCAGCCGGTAATATATCGGTCTGTTCGCAATCCTCCTGCCAAGCAGGAAAGGGATAAATAAATTAAAGTAGTGAAATTTACGTACAATTATTATTTTTTGTAATCGTAGGTTCCCGCAGCCAGAGTTTATGTTAACTTGTTTGTCCGAAAATAAGCGCAGTAGACATAACTACCTAGGCTTCGGCCAACTTGCTGCTGTTAAGTCACAGTCGTACAGACCTAGGGTCTGTAATAGGTCTATAAGACAGTCTCAAAATAGGTATGTACGGAAATGAATGTGAGCGATTTTCGATAAGTTATGAAAATACTAATATTAAAATACGTTTATCGCGACATACATCAAAACGGAGATAGATTCCACCTTAAAACATTCATCGTATTACAAGTATTGTATAAAGAATTTTTTTTATTTTTTAAAAATTTTCACTCATTACCCGTGTCACCACTAAAAAGTGAATACCGGGGTTTTTACCCAGAGTTATTTCAATTTTCGAACCACGAGGTGGTCGGTTCATTCTACTCTCTAGTTATTATTTGTCTTATATCCGATATTTCTTCAACATATTCTGCCGCTGCAGCGAAGAGATCTTGTGTGCTTATTAACCTGGAGAAATCTGTCCACACGAAGAGTCCTTTTCGTCGCAGTGCACTGTACCATTCCCCCCTTTCTTGGTCGTAAATGCTGCAATCACACAAGAAGTGAGCCACACTCTCCTCTCATTGGCCACAAAAACAGTTAGGTTCTTGACGCAAACCCCTTGTTAACGAGTACTTGTTGAAGTTCCCGTATCCTGTCATCGTTTATATGAATGGTTGCTGAGGCTAATACCATTTCTTCGTTCTATTTGAAAAAGTAACGATAGGAATGAAGGCATGCAGATCCCTACCTTCTCGCGCGCAGTCCCACCGGATCTGACAGCTTGCCTAAAGTTTATCACTCAGTATTTTCCACCAAACGCTAGTGAATAATGTCAACTCCGTCTATTGTAACTGTATTTTTGCGTTTTACCAAATAGAGAGAAACTTGCTCGTCTACCCTTAGGTCGATAGGCGAGATGCCCAGTAGAACCAGCATCGATTTCGTGGCTATGATTCGAAACCCGCCGTACCAGTATACAAGGCACATGCGCTGGATACTCGACAGCTTCTTTCAAAGTGTCTTGTCTTCACACGTGCACCCCACAACGCTCTGCCGTATGTTAGGATGGGATTTCTCCCAGTTGACCCTCCAATAATTAAAACCCCCCGTAGAATTCCGAGTCATTTTGTCTACACGTTCAATCGTGAAGTGGATTGTGTAGTGGTCGCTCATGATAGTCTGGTCTAAATACCACCCCGTTGTTGTTGTCGTCGTAGTTCGCTCCTGTAGTGTAAGATTGATTATCGACCGGCCATTGACGGGTTATAAGGTAGCGAGTCCCTCGATGTTAACTATACTTAAGACATTATCAAAAATCATGTGTACGAATAAATTTCCCTCGCACATTATCATCCGTATCCCCCCAGAGACGTGAACGACCATTAAAATATTCTCCTACATAAACGTATATTCCATTATGGCGTCGTAATATGCTGTTTTGTTTTGCATTTGTGCTGCTGGCATACTGCACATAAACGTTTATTAGAAGCACCGTGATGTTATCCTTCGTTATGGTTACTGTCTGCACGAAACGGGACGTATACTCATGATGTTCGGGCCCTTTTATCCTGTCATTCGCAACGATAATGGCTGATCCACCTCCGAGACGGTAGATCAGCCTATAGTGCTTAGGTACATTGATCAATCTTCCATATCGTAAATACGGTTCCTGGAGGAGCCATATATCCACACGATTCTTCTGAACGTAGTCTATTAACTCTATCATGCCATTATACCCATTTCGTACGTTTTTTTGTTGGACGTTAATTTCCATTATAGACGCTATTGACCAGTGTTTCGAAATGATCCAACAGGTAACATAAAAGTTACACATGGACTGAACAAACACCTATTGCGTGCAGGTACGACACGCGCTTGCGCAGTTCCGCAGAATTGACGTTCCCGCCTTGAAGATATAGTAAAATATTCTTCAGTAGCCGGCTGATAGCCGTGGTGGTAATAGGAAAATTATACTAGGTGTTTCTCCCTCGCAAAAGGGTAGTTTAAACTTACGCCACCAGGGCGCGCCAATTACCGGCAGAAGGTTATTAGGCCTCGAAGGAAATATTTCTGAATTCCTGCGTCAGAGAGCGCGGCGGTAGCTCGACCTTGACCGTCGAATAATATCGTATTCATTTGTTTTTTGTATATTTTTAGGGCTGCCTTTGCACGAGCACGAGACGAAGAATAAAAAATACGTATTGTATCGTATATAATTTGTTTTGTGCTCATTTTTTCATATTGAAACATTTATTTAACATTCACATTATAAATAGTGTGAATTATTTCTTGATTGAACATATTATTGGCGAGGCAATTGAATTTC